>OY987289.1:2347333-2425053 GCA_963920785.1 Sphagnum contortum
GGAGAATTTGCGGCGTACATAACTGGCGCGAACCTCATCATGGAGTACTTATTATCGAACGCGGCCGTAGCGCGCAGTCTCACGTCGTACGTTGCAAGTGCCTTCGGAGTCCTTGGGACCAACGCGTGGCGCGTAGAGATCAAGCTCTTCCCTGCGGGATACAATCAACTGGACTTCCTGGCCGTTACCGTTATCGTCATGCTCACCATTTGCTTGTGCTTCAGGTACGCAGTAGGAGTACTCCGTCCTCTCGCGCAATGCGCAATGGCGTCCTCGTTGTTGCTTTTCTTCTTCTTCTTAAACTAGCAAAGCAAGCTTCCAAAAATCTGGTAAGATTTCTCTTGCCTTCTTCCGTTCTCTCTGACTCTTTTGTTTGTTTGTTGTTGTTTTCTTTCTTTCTTCAGCACGAAGAATAGCTCCACTTTCAACTTGGTGATGACGGTCCTGCACGTAGCCTTCGTGCTCTTCATCATCGTAGCGGGTTTTGCCAAAGGCGATGTGCGAAATCTGACGA
The DNA here is from genome assembly GCA_963920785.1 of Sphagnum contortum. Lineage (NCBI taxonomy): Eukaryota > Viridiplantae > Streptophyta > Sphagnopsida > Sphagnales > Sphagnaceae > Sphagnum > Sphagnum contortum. The sequence goes on from OY987289.1 coordinate 2,347,848, forward strand.
TCCCAGCAGCATCAGCAGGAGGAGCGGGAGGAGGAGCCGCCGCAATAGATTCCGCAGTTGGCGGCGGCGGTTTTGCGCCGTTTGGAATGCCAGGAATCTTCAATGGAGCAGCGATCGTGTACTTCAGCTACATTGGCTACGACGCCGTTTCTACCACCGCTGAGGAGGTAAAGAACCCGGCCAAGAACATCACCATCGGCCTCTCGGGCTCCGTGATCGCCGTCACCATCCTCTACTGCTTCATCGCGCTCGCGCTCTGCATGCTGCAACCTTACAACTTGGTAAGTAGAAAAAAAATCCTCCGAGCCAAGCTGCTGCTGGTACTCTGCATACTGGAATCATCATCATTCTCCATCTCTGCAGCACACCACCTTTGTTTGTTTGTTTGCCTCTCTGAGAGAGGCAGAAAGAGAGAGATGAGGCCGGGTCTGATCAAGCTTTCTTTCTTTCTTTGATGGCAGATTGATTCCGAAGCTCCTTTCTCGACTGCGTTCCAGCAGTTCCAAGGATGGGAATGGGCATCCAATTTCATAGGGGCGGGTGCGAGCTTCGGCATTTTCACGTCGCTGCTGGTTGCCATGCTGGGGCAAGCGCGCTACATGTGCGTTTTGGGTCGCGCTCATGTGGTACCTGCGTGCTTTGCCACTGTCAACGCATCCACTAACACACCTATCAACGCCACGCTCTTCCTCGGAATTTGCACTGCATTCATTGCTTTCTTCACAGATCTTCACGTGCTACTGGATCTGATTTCCATCGGCACTCTCTTCGTGTTCTACATGGTGGCAAACGCTCTCGTCTACAGGCGTCATGTGGTGGTGGGGAAGACGAGTCCTGTACCAACCCTAGCCTACCTCACAGTTTTCACAGCTCTAGCTGCATGCTTTGTTTGTCTCTGGCAATCAACCATCAAGACCCATGAGCAGGAGAAGCAGCAGCATGCAGAACTCACAACAACTTCAACCAAAAGCAGCAGCATCAGCAGCAGTAGCTGGGGTTTGCTCATCGTGTGCGCTGGCTTAGCCATCTTCATCACTGCGGTCTTTTGGTGGAAGGTGCCAGCCGCTTCCCCCTGCGTGCTGCACAACAACAACAAGGGTAAGGAGCAATGGACTGTTCCATGCATGCCTTGGATTGCAGCTGCTTCCATCTTTCTCAACATTTTCTTACTAGGTTCTGTGGACAAAAAGTCCTATGTCCGGTTCGCTATCTGGACTGCTCTTGCTGTAGTACTCTACTTCCTATATGTTGTGCACTCCACCAATGATGCTGCTGCTGCTCATGACATTGTGAGCCGAGGATCAATAAACCTTCAAGCAGTTGCTGCTGCTGCTGCTGCTGTCACAAAACCAGGATGTGGTGGTCATGAGGAAGATGATGTGCAAGGATTCAACCTGGAAGCAGTTGCTGCTGCTGCTGCTGTCACCAAACCAGGACATTGTGCAGGTAGTTGCAACTTGATGTCTACAGCAGCTCTGCAGGTGGTTGAGATCAAGGTTGAGAATGGAATGGATACCAACCTGCATCTTGTGGTGGCCCCAGTTCAGGAGCTTCTTATGCAACTGCCCAAAACTAAGCTTGGAGGTCTAATGCTGTAGCCTCCTCTGTAATTACAATAGAACCTTACTAAGTCTTCAAGACCCACCCACCCACCCCAAGCTCCATCTCAAATCCAACCACATGCAAATTACAGATCGTCTACTGCAGCTTCAAGCTGATGAAGAAGAAGCTGGTGCTGTGGCATTGGGTTCAGGGTTCAGTTTTGTAGGGTTTGGTGTTTAGGATTCATGTTGACAGTTTTCCAGGGTTTGTAAATTTTGTGGACTTTGAACTAGATGTCGATCTAGCAAACACAAGTGTAATTTTTTGTCATTGGAGATAATGATGTGGAGGAAGGAGATGGTGATAGCTGAGAGGTAGTTTTTTTGGGGGCAGTTTATCATGCTCTGAGCCTCCTTTGGTGTAGAACTTGAGATTATTTCTGTAGAAAGTTTTTGACAGTATGAGAGGAGAATCTTTCTCTAGAAACATTCATTCTAAATTTTTGGTCCCTTAAAAGGTTTTGCCAAGACTGTGTAAAAGATGCAATAATTTGGAACAAGTTATTCACAAAATTGTTTCCAGGTGAAGTGTGTAAAATTCATTTTCTGAGTCTCACAAATGAGTTCTTTTGCCTCTTACATGGGATCCAAAGTTCAGATTCTGTGCCAATGCCGAATTCATGATTACTGCTTCAAATGGTTCTGGAAAAATCTTGTGTTGGGATACTCTACTAGTACTACAGAATTCTAGATTGTCCACTGGATTGAATTTTTGGATTGTGGATCCAAACATAATGTGCAGAAGAGATAACAACAATGCGTTTGTTTGCAAGGCATTTAAATGACTGTGGTAAGAAGTTGTGAGTGGTCAACCAACACAAACTCAAACTCAAACTCATCTCATGCTCAGCTCTATTTGAGTCAGTTTCTGAAAACATGCTTGAAGTAATTAAACGGTGTGCATTATTATAGAAATAATTTTAAAAATTCATGTAGTTTGCATGGTTTATGGTGCATGGTTTGCGGCTTTCATGGTGATGCCATGATCTGCAATTTTGTATGATGCTGCTCTCTCTGTTGTAGTTGTAGTTGCAGAGCTTAGCTTCCTGCACAGAATATCACTGACAGAATTGGGTATGTTTTTAATATTTTCAATGCTCATTTATATTGACTCTCGGATCTAAAGAGTCAAGACTCAGGTCTGGCACTTTTATTGACATATATATATATATATATATATATATTAGAGTTATCGGTAAAGTAAGAAAAACACAGCACCACAACCCTGATTTTGGTATACACAGGGTGAGATTTTTAAAAAACCTGCAAAAAAGTACATTGCCATTCAAGGTGGTGAAACTCAGAAAACCATCAATTTTGGTGGTAAGCTGAGTTTCAGAATGTCTTTCCTTTTTCCTGAGCGCCTCCACAGCTGCTACATATATTTTCACTGCTCCTAACTGTACAACTACTATAATTAGTCTGGAACCTTGTGCATTAAATGCTGAGTATCAGCATTTCATACCCAGTTGTAGCATTTCATATACTGAGATTTATTCAAATGTCTTTACTTTGTGGATACCACTGAAACAGGGGATAGGGGTTGAAAGGAGGCTCAAAGACAGGGTGAAGACAGAGTTACTTTAAGGATAACTCTATTGTCTTGCACTTTCTATAGATATGTATATCGTCCTGACAACAAAAAGCATTGGCAAGGATTTGCAAAATATGGAATTTGGGTACCGGGAATGTTATCTATCCAGGCAAACTGAGTGAAGAACTTTTCAAAAAAGGCACTGACAACTTTCAGTCTAGCTTCTGCAGGTTGTGAAATGAAAAAGGGCATGAAAGTGCCGATTGCAGGAGGCGCAGAGAGAGAGAGAGAGGCTGGTCAGTGGGCACACACTTAGAGGTGTATTATTATTATTATTGTTGCCTTCCAACATGCCCATATAATTCCTTCCAGTCTAGATCTGTCAGTTGCATCAAGGATCAAGAGACTGTACAAGATTTGGTCACTAGATTGACTGCAAAAAAGCCTCTGACAACCCTCCCTCTTTTGATGTGATCCCCTCACTAAGCCTACTTACGTTCCCTTCCCTTCCCTGAGCTGAGGATTCCATCACTGGTTTTGTTGTCTCCCCCTGACACCATATCCATTCCTTCAAATGTCAGTGATATGGGTTTCTTGATGCTCCTCCTGTCACCTGTGGTCTTCAGGCAATGTTTGTTTATGCTTCAAGGACTCCACTATTTGAAGCATGCCCTTGGGACACGTAACATGTGCTTTTGGCTATGTCCAATGCCCACTACAGTGACTGGGTTGGAAATTGATTTGGCACTGAAATTTTTCATCAAAGTTTTTTGAGTATGTAAACTTTGAATCCAACAGTTGGATTTGTACTCTCATTCATGGATGAGTAGATTGAACTCCATTTTTTAACTAAGGCTTTAATTAGAGATAAAATGATTGTCATAGGACTTAGGCTCTTAGGGGTTAAATTCATAGGGTGATCATCATTGTTAAAGTGGCAAGTCCAGGACTCCAATTAGGTGAGTGTTTTTTGTGCTCAAGTGTAATTGGTCAAAATTAAGTTAGAATTTATTCTCTCATGTCAAAATGTAATGAAAATTAGAATAAAATCACCCATCACCAAACACACATGCATGAGAGAACATCCAAACAGTTCAAAAGATGATCTATTAACAAACATCACCCAGCTAGTAACCATTCAATTATACCATGTAATCAAACAATAGATATTTAAAACTTGTGGTTAGGGTTATCAAACATTTCATTTAGAGATGGGGTTTTTGTGTTCATCAATGCGCTTCAAAACTCCCCTATAGCAAAAATATTTCACTCATTCATTTGCCTCTTTGTGTTAGGTCATGGGTAATCACTCCTTGTAGTTGATATGTTTTTATTGTTGGGCATTTCCACCACCTATTTCTCACTCTCTGAAAGCCAAATTGTGCATACACACTTGTGTTCATTGTTAGAAATGGAGTTGTTTGGAATAAAGTCCATATTGTGTTGTAATAATATGAGGGATACTATTTGTGTATGAAATGTGACATGTCCAATAATAATAAGATGCATTTCAATTGCACGTGGAAGGATATATGTTCACAAGATATTGAACTATTTTGTTCCCCCCCACTTTGGAAGGTTTTCTCTTGTTTGTTTCAAACCTAAATAGAGGTCCCTAAACGGCTATAAGGGCGCTAGGTGAGCTCTATGTAGTACAAAAGGCTTGGAGGCATAAAGCTTTTGAAAATGGAGAAAACAAGTTACCTACCTAATAGTGTTGTTGTTCAAACTTGACACCCATGCTTGGCCGAAAGAAATGCCCAAAAAAAAATTAAATCTTCCAAAAAAAATCCTCTAAAAGAAACAAAAATCCTTCAAGATATTATAACTTTGTAATTAATTGCAAGTTTCAACACAAGCCAAAATATCATCTTTCAAAAAATCCTCATATTAAAAAAATAGACCTATTATTATTACCTGGGGGGGGGGGGGGGGGGGCCAAAATCCCTTAAGCTACTATACTCTATAATGAGTCTAAACACAATATCCTTGCCTACCAAGGCAAGGCCAAAAGAGAGGGTTGAGTGTTCATAAAAGGGCAATGTGCCTTTTTTTTCACAAGGATAGTTTTTGTCCCTATTCTGTTTTCTGGCCATTATTGATTGCACTGGGAAGGATGCTTTGTACTTAGCTGATGGATCTAAGCATTGGGATAAACTGAGCATCAAAATTAGTTACCAAAGGTAGAATTTAGAATTAACCCTAAACCCTAAACCTAGAATAAACCAATAAACATTGGGTAAGTGATTTATGCCTTGGGTGACATTAAATTTAAGTTGACATTAAATGTGGCAAAAAACATTCATTTGCAAGGAAAAGGATGCCAAATGGTATAGCAGTTCATTAATGAAAAGGATCAATATTTGAGAAGAGTAATTGTTGGCATAATCATGCAAGCAAGCGTCAAGTTAATGAATGATGCACACCTATTAGACCTAAAAATGAATGAATGAATGAATAATTCATTGACATACTGAAAGGGTTGTGGGCATAACATCAAGGTCATTGTTATTGTTGTGCCTTCATATTATGTTGTTAGAGCTTGTAAGAGGACTTGAGTGTAATGAAATTTATGATGTAATAAACCCAATATTGTTTTAGTTATGAAAGAGTTCACTAGAATAAGGTTTTTATGGATTTGATGACCGACCCCATGAGGCAAAGTCTTTAGGTGTCATGGCCTCCCTTTCACAATTTCAAATCATGCCAAAACATGTTAATAATTTTGAGGTTTATTTTTTGTATTGTAAGCTATAATTTTATTTTAATAGCACTTACATTGCATCACATTTACATGTCATAAAATACTCATGAACATAAAATAGACCCAAAATTAAATTTTAAGAAAAAAATCAAATTATAGCTTTTTTATATTTTGAATGTTGTTTACATGTCTAGTAATTCCCTGTTATTACAAAAAAATTCAACATAAAAAAGTTTGAATATTATGAAAATCAATGACTCCTTTGTGAAACTAGTAATGTTTGACAAAACACTAGCTACTTTTTAAAAGTATTTTGTTCAAATTAAAACTCACAATCAAAAAATTCAATAATTTAATTTAGATTTTTCAACATCCATATTAATCATAAAACACAACTTGTCATGATTAACATGTTATTAAAAGGGCACCAAATATATATATATATAAATGATGTTTTGCGCGAGTAATGGATGGTGGTAGATTCACGTTCGTCGGAAAGGTTGGCACAGCTTGGACTCAGCTTCTAGCACGCTTTTCCTTCTACTTACGGTCACGAGCTCTTCAGTTGAAATCGACTCTGAATCCGTCAAAGAGGTTGGCACAACTCAACTCAGCTTCCAACACACTTTTCCTTTTGCTTATGATCACAAGTTCTTCAGCGAAAGTAGACTTAAAGGCTCAAAATGCAACCCAAATTTCCAAGGCACCGCCCGACATCAATTTAACATGGTTTTTGGCTTGTTATTCCACATTTTTACTCTAAGATGAATTGTTGAATGACAAATTTTCTATGTGCATTTTTTTAGAACAAGGCACAAATCCAAATGACCTCCCCCCTCTTCGTATAATACATTGAATAATTATTCAATAATAATTAATCTTGAACATTTCTAGACTAATGTGGGTTTCACCTTCATGAATGCATAACCGTTCAATGGAACAAAGCAAGAAGCCTTGTCAAGGACAAAAACACAAGATAATACAAGGAAAAATAAATGAATGATAAATTAGAAACCACATATGGCAAAGCATTTAAGGATTTATCACACAGTGTAGAAACACACAAGAAAAATAGGATTTGTTCCTATTTGAAGAGCGCTCTCAACTCACAAGTAGCAACTTCCAAAAACAAATATAAGATATGGAATCGATAGGATTGTTTGATCAAATTGAAAGTCCAAATACACTATCATGCACATTTCACAAGATCAATTTCACTAAATCAAATACTTCTACAATTGGATTTGTGATAATTGCTTCCTAACAAACATTCAAACTTTGTGAAGAGACACTTTCTTAAGCCCAATTTCACCATGTTCTAAATTTGTACTCTAATCTAGGGCATGAATCGGTTTTAAAGAGATTCTTAGTAGCCATCTCAAATTTGGTGGATTGAGAGGGTAAAAGGAATGAATCGTATGAACCTAATTTCACCATGTTCTAAACTTGCACTCTAATCTAGGGCATGCATCGGTTTTAAAGAGATTCTTAGTAACCACCTCAAATTTTGGTGGATTGAGAGGTTAAAGGGAATGAATCGAATGAGCCTTGTTACCACTGTTTATCTGTGATTTATAACTTTCAAAACTTTAGATTGCTCAATATTGGCGTTAGAGACAATAAAACTTGAAAGTTTCATCAACAAGAATTTTTGGACACGAGGTTGGTTTGCCAATTTTCATACTTAATAATATCATATTGATTTTTTGAAAGCAAATATCACTCATGCCTTCAAAGCCAAAGGGTGCAAAAATGAAAGTTGGTTTTAAATGTTTAATTATGAAATGGTGTTCATTGATGTTTTAGTTTACCTTTTCAATGTAGGAGACTTAAAACTGTCAAAATAAGCATATGGAGTAAATTAGTCCACCATTTTTACCTACACTCATCTTCCCTTAAACACAAGATGATTTGAAATATAACACAAGTTGAAGTTGATTTTTTGAACATTTTATCAATTAATTATGAATTTGTGAAGATTTGTTGCAAGGGCTTCTTGAATTGTGAGTAGGCTCCTTGGAAAATCTTGGGTGCAACACTTCAATTCCTCAAACCAGGGATTTTAATATGGTCAAATAAGGATCTTAAAATCAGGCCACTACCCATGTTGTGTATTTTTATAAATAACTTTAAACTCTCTTTTATTACAATCACATATTCCCAAACAAATTGAAATACACTAGGAAAACATATTTATCCAAAATTTCCCAGATTTTTTTGTCAAAAAAAGCAAAAATTCACTCCAAAAGAAAAACATGGGTTTGAAGTAAGGCTTGGTTCAGGGTCCTCTTGGAGTGTTAGGTGTTTTACCTTATCAAATGGGGAATTATTGCAAACACAAAACTATGATGACAAACAAAAGAATTCCTAATGGTCACAAGAGTATGACAAACTACAAAACAAACATTCATAAACACAATTCCAATTATACACCACAAAGAAAACTTGAAGAAGTACACAAAGTATAACGAAAAATTAAATAACCTAAAACTTTGGAAACATGAAATGAACAAAACAATGATACACAAGGTTGTATTTCATATAGGTGTTGATTAAATTGAAAGCAATAAGCACCATTATCTCATATATATTGGTGGGCCAATGGCCCCAATGGGATCACCTTCAAGGCTCTAAAGAATATAAGCTTCTAGAAAACCTCTTCAAAGCTCTAAAAGGCATGACTTTTCTTTAAAAACTCCATTGTGAAAAAAACAACCAATGGCCTAAGTGTGTTTTAAAATGTCATTGGCCCCAAGTTTTAAGGTTTCGTATGTGAAAGGAGAAGTAAGAAAAAGTTAATGATGAAAGGTCAAATAGGATGGGCAATGAGTGGTTCTTCTTCATGCATTTCCCCATGAGATGAAGAGGCAAATGTGTTTGCTCATGTGACATGAAGGGACATTAATTGGTTGAGATGGTTAAATAAGGAGGTTTATCAATGGGAGATTCCATTTACATTCCCCATGTGTCATTTTTCCAATGAAAATTTTCTAAATGATTAGATGTGCAAAGTGATTTTTTTGGAGACATGACTTTTGTGCAAAAGAAACTAAGCTCAACACGGCGCTCTATGAGTTTCCTGCAGACAAAGAACATAAGCTCTACATGCCACTCTATGAATTTCCTGCAGACAAAGAACATAAGCTCAACATGGAGCTCTGTGCCTTTCCTACAGACAAAGAACACAAGCTCAACAGGGTGCTTTATGACTTTCCTGCAGACAAAGAATACAAGCTCAACAAGGTGCTTTAAGACTTTCCTGCAGACAAAAGAACAGATGTTCATGTGCTCACTCACCAGTTAGTTATCATGGGCACTTCCAGACCTGCATCTACCCAACAGGACCCTTGATGAGGTTCTGTTTGAATCCCCCTTCACTGAGCTTGTGCCCCTGAAATCACTCATATCCAAACACAAAACTCAGCCCAGAAAACCATCCCAATTGGAGTTAACTGAATTGTTCCATGACAAATTCCTTTGAACTTCCGGTGGAATTTTTTTTTCAGAAAAGAATAAGTGACCAATATTTGTACAACAGGCTTAAGGACATACTCCCAACCCTGTGGAGTAAAAAGGGTGAATGACTGCCATTGTGTTTAATGTGTCAGCAACCCACTCAGCCCAGCAAATGACAAAATTATATATCCGTGCAGCTCATGCTCTGTGGCTGAGTATTAAGGGGGATGTGCTACATCCAGGTGGACACCTAGATAACTCATTAGTGTCTCTTCACTTCTCATCCCAAACCCTTGAGAAGGTAGTTGCTCATTTGTTGCATCTTGTGTGCTTGCACACTGTCCTTCCCATGGAATAGTTTTGTATTTGTGACAAGTAAGTGGACATCATGCTCCAGTGCTTCGACACAGTGGTAATAATCCCTTTCCACCCTTGCTGATATGATGTCGAAAGAGAGTGGCAGTGCAATCCTGCACAGAATGAAACAACCTTGCCACATGAGATTATACACCCAAATGTTAAGTACAGATTTCAAGTGGAAGTGACCAAGTTTTGGAGTTCACAAAGATCACAAGTTCACCTTATCCATACAGGAATTCAGCTATTGCTGGAAAATTTTAATCAGCAGAAATGGTATGTAGTTGCTGAAAGAGAGAAAACCTGTTCATGAACTCAGCATTCTGACAGTCCTTCTGGTGTTGTATTAGTCCAAACTTAGTCTGCAAAAAGTTTGATTCAGTAAGTGATTATTAGTAAGAAAAATACAACATGGCCACCACCACCAAATGTCCAACTGAAACAAAAAGCCAAAGAGATTGATAATTGGATGCCACCCATTAGGAAGGTGGAAAGATGGACAACATACCTCTCGACAGGAGTTATCTGTCATGGTTCTGATGATACTCAACAAAGATTCCTTGAGTGATGGATCAATCTGTGGTATGTTGTAACCAGAGATTTTGCACTCTTTGTCAAAAAGCTCCCAAGGGCTATGAGGTGTTGGTTCGGATGATTCCTTGTATGTTACATGGAAACTCTCCCACGGACTGTCAGGAAACTCAGATGATGTGGGCCTGATGACTTTGATCCGGCCATCCCACCAGCTTCCACCCTTCCCCTCATCGTCTTCTTTAGCCCACCACACTTTACAATGGTCTCGCACCCTCCAGCCCATGTGTATTGACGCATCATATCGATTTCTCTCAACAAGAAAATCAGGTTGGTCTGTTAGCTCTGGCAAGGTCAGCTTGAAGCTCTTGCCATAAACCTGAGACTCAGGATCATTGAACTCAAGTGAAACTTTGCAATTTGTCTTCCCTGTCCCCTGCTCGATAAGGTAATCGAGTCCTTTGATCCGGCAATACTCAACCGCTGCAATAGGCTGCTTAAGGGTTTTCCATGGTCCCTTCTCATCCAGCTTTGCCTTCTCAAGAAAGTCTTCATGTCCCTGCACACATGAAGAGCCCATGAACTTGCTGGTCAGGTTCTTCACTAAAAACACTGTCTTGAGCAAAGTAACCCTCACATCTGCTGGATCAGCATCTCCCCAGCAATTCATGTAAGTTGAAAAACCCCTGGTGCACTTTTCCGTCCCCAATAGAAATTGCTAATGACTTTGAGCCTCCTGAATGAGAAATATGCTACACCCCACAGTGTATGCTATACAGGGGGATGCATCTCTTTGAGCAAGTCTTAAAGAATCGTTCTTGAACAAACATACATGACATGAATGCAGTAAAAAGTGCTCTTGCAAATATCTTTCTCACCTGACGGAGGTAAACAACCTGATCACCATACTGAGGAATGAATTGGGTGCCTGGTTCCACCTCCTCCATCAGGAGCCATGACATGAGCTCCATGTTGCGTGATCTAGCTTTGCCACTTTGTCGCCCCCTTCGTTGACCACGAGTCCTTGAATTCGACGCAACAGGCCCAATCTCCACAGCCTTTTGATTCTCTGCCTCACTGTGACCTCGTCTTGCATGTGCTGACGACTTCAATCTATCTGGACTTCCATACTCACACTTGAGATTACACCTTATGATACTTCCTGTCACTTCCTGTTTTGGAATCCTTTGAGACCTCACAGAGGTCTTTGGAGGTTTCTCACTTGAACTTTGGCTCAAAGTCTTCTCCACTTTCACCACCTGATGGAGGCGTAAGCTCCGCTCACTACTAAGCTCACCTCGCCACTGTTTGTTCTGTACAGTGCTTCGTTTCTGACGGGTGCTTGGCAGTGAGAAATCCTTATGCTCAGACAATATTGATGGTGTGGCCATAGATCTGGAAGAATCCGGTGCAGAAGAAGCATGATTAGGTGTTTTGATGCTCGTTTCTCCATTACTTCGTAGTGGAGCAGATTGTGACTCATGCTCCCTCCTATTTCGTGAAGATCCATTGTCAGTTGATTGCTGTAGCCATTTACTTGTCACCTGTCTTGTGTATGAAAGAAGCTTCCCTTGGACCTTCTGGTTCTTGTGTCCCATGCTTTGTACACTTGCTTCCATGCATTCATCACCACTCTCCTTACTACTTGTGGCTTGTCTTTTGTACAAATCAAGCTTCCCTCGTTGTGCCGCCTTCTGATTATGGTGTCCCATGCTGTCATCACCGCTCTCCTTCTCCCCTGACTCAGTCCATTCATGAGTCCTTGTCGGCATCTCCTCATAGCAAGCACCACCGTTATTTGCCTCCTCACCATCCTCATCCTACATCACAATAACATCAAAATTATTTAGAAGCTTACACATTTGTTCTCCACGGAAGTCCACAAGACATTAGGGTCACTGCCTTTCCTTCAAAGAAAAACAAGTTCCAGCTGGTGCAAAACAAACAAAACAAAAATAGAAAAAATTGCAATCAATACTCACTTGATCACTGTCTTGGTCTTGGCCTTTCTCAACACTCTCTTCTTCCTGTTTTTGAGCCCTAGCTCTATTCCAGTGCAAGACTTCATACAATGGAGGTTTGCATTCAGCATCATCTTCTTGAGCTGACTCTGTGGCCTCTGCCTTCTCATCCAAATCTCCAGTCTGAGGACTGCCTCCCCTTTGGAACAGGATTGCATCACCCTCATCATCATCATCATCATCATCAGTGCAGGGGGGAATTGATTGTGCTGTACTTTCCAAAATCCCATGCTCTGGATCAGAATGATCAAATGACACACCATTAGCTTCACAAGCAAGTGCCTCTTCACTGCTACTAGCTTCAGGTTGATGAAGGGCAACTTCTTGCTCTTCCCACTGACCTTGGTCTTGTGCATCAATCTCTTCCTGACCTTCGATCAACCTCAGTTCTTCATCCTTTTGACAGGGACTTGTCTCTGGCAAGCAGTCCATTGGGTCTCTGACCACCACATCCGGTTCTGCCATTCCCTCTTCTGTCCTCGTCCCTACCACTGGCTCTAAGGTTCTGCTCATGTGGGACATACAACCTTCAAAGCCTCTAATGTCAACACTTGTTACATCAATTCCCCTGCTGGACTCATAGTCATCCCCAATTTCCTCAAGGGACAATACTCCAGTTTCTGAGACACTCTTCAGAGTTTTAGCAGCAAAGTCAGAAGAGGGTAAACACCCTTCGTTCTGATCATTTTCCACTGAAACCATCATATTGCTCTCATCAACAGTACCACACATATCCAGAACAGAAGAAACTAGAGCATTGTGTGCAGCAGGGCCTACTGCTTCTTGAGAATTTTGTGCTGCTTGTAAAGCCGGATCAGAGGTGCCAGCATTGTGAAGACAGCTACTACCATGGAGCTCATCTTCATGGTCTGATGAGTTACTCCCCTGTGCACACTTGATTGCCTTGACCTTTTTCCACTCCCATTTGCGTTTCTCCTCATTAGACATGTCTGTGTAGGCTTTTGGTGGATACCCAAAAGAGTCCAATAGTGGTACCTTATGGTCATTGCCTATCAGCAGCACATCATTATGACCTGAAGTTGAAACCTCATGTGCCCCAACATTCGGGTCTACAGGTGGCTTCACAACCAGCTTTCTGACACTACGTTGGCTTGGGCCCTCAGGCTGCACTGCTGAAATGGTATCTGCAGTCACTGCTTCCGTGACACTGAGAATTGTATCATCAAGTGTGACTACCACATCAGTCATTTGCTCATGAACTCCTTCAACCCCTTCAGACTGCACATTCTCTGCTGCCAAACGTGGAGGATTTCCACTCCGCAATTTCACTATTAACCTCCGCTGCGATCGAGGTCGCTTACAGTCCCCTGGATTTTCAGGTGCCTCTGTATTACTTGTTGTAGCATCTTCCCTGATTTGAAGCACATGTTCAGGCTGCTCTGGAATTGCTTCTGGGGTGGCCTGACTCTCAACTGCTTGTTCCACCAATACAGGATTCTCTATAACAGAAACAGGTACAATGTCCACCTGGACAGAAACAGCTGTTGGTGCTGATTGAGTTTGTGAGAGGGCTTGTGTTGTAGTATTTTCCTCTTCCTCATCACAAATGGAATTGATGGAGGTGAAGAGAGTGAGAGCATTCCGAGCTGCTTGCCGCCGAGGCCTTGCAGACGGAGGATCTTGGACAGCACGGGCTGTAGATGGGCCTGGACGGGATGCTCGAGGTATGTGCCGAGGTCTTCTTTCACGGCTGTCATCATCATTGAAAGTCCGTCTTCTCACCCTCCTTCCTGAAGCAGTTTGTATGTACTCCTGTACCAAACATAACAAAGACACAAAGAGTGAGTAAACACTACCCAACTTGGTCCTGAACATCATGACACCATTCTGATCTCATACAGATTTATTCCAGTCCAGCTCAAAATTCCCCTTCTCCTGATTCCCTAGCACTTTCTGGACAACTTAAGGGGGAAAATCTGAAGAAAAGAATGTGGCAAAATCTGTGCCCAGTGCCTTATTCATGCACCAAAGTTTCCTAACACCCATTGCATTATATCACATCCTCAAGCCTGACCAAAGATTTCTTTGCAATTGAGAGCCTTTGACAAAACATATAATGCAAAAGACACACCTCTGCTTTCCGTTTATTCCTCCCAGACCGTCGCAGATGAGTATGTGAATCCCGTTCTTCCCATCCCTCCTCCTCACTGCCAAATGCCTCCTCCTCATGGCTATCACCACCACCTTGGTTCCCTCCCGCCTCTTCACTGCGACTCTCCTCACTTGCACTGTAATCAGAACCTGTATCCTCACTCAGACCTGCAACTTCTTGTTCCCAGTCCATGGCTTCATCAACCTCAGAAGGCTGTTCTACCCATCGATTTCCAGGTGCAGTTTGAGGACCCCGCCGGTTTTGTTGGACAGGTGAAGGTGGCACAATGGGCAGTGGGAGCGCCAGTGGAGGATTGGAAGGGTTGGTATATACTGCATCATCAGTCGTTCCAATGGACAAGAACACATTTGAAGGCGTCCACTCAATTCCCAAAGCACCCAACCGTCGCTGCTGGTATAAACTCTGATACGGCTCTGGGTAAGGAATCAAATCTGGTAAAGAGGCAACAAAGCATGTAAACAGGACTATCATCATGCACTCATGGCAAGCATGAAGAACATTCTTCAGTAGATGTAAACCAATAAGCTAACGAGACATTGCTAGACCTACATTCTTGCAAGGTGACTAAGTCAACACATACTAGTGCTCCTCAGCATATCTGAATGCCACCCACAATAAGTGTTAGTATTCTAGGGTTGCATCTAACTGGGGAGGACACCAGATGAATATGGACGCTGAAGTTGAGCACCCTCAGCCAGAGAAAGCACTAGTATGCCTGACCAACAAGAAAGCCCAGTGCCAAAAGTCTATAGAGACCCTCCAAGAGGTAGCAATCCTATCAATAAGGGAAGAGATTCTTAGTAAACCCAGTTCTGACTACTGTGACATTCCAGGGATTATATGAAACCCTAAAAACAAAAGGTTGCTTAGGTAGGAGACAGCACATACTTGCATCACATAGCAGGTCTTGAATGTTTCTCTGATGTGGGGGCAGCTGAGTCTCCTGAGGCAAAGTCCAGTTATGATGTCAATTACCCAGACACAAGAAGATTACATATTCTGCTACAAAGTCATTACACAGATTGAACAATTTCAAAGCAGAGGCTGGTGGTCATTGCTTACTGCATCGAGCACATTTCCAAATGTGTCTCGAACCAATGGCCGAAAATCTCCCAGAAAAAACTGTAAAACATAAATATACCAAGTCATCAGGATTCCAGTTACTCCACATTGCAGACTCCTTTGTGTTTGGTCCCAAGAGAACAAACACACAATGAGATTCTCTCACTCAGCTGTCACAGAATGAAGTGCTTGGAAAGAAGATCATAAATGAACCAATTGTGACCCAGAACCACATTACAGACCCACCTGGTCATACTTTACATCTTTCTGAGCCATTCCAGGCCCTGTCCCAAAGATATAGATTTGGCCAACTTCATCAGATACCACCAATGATGAACCGTCACTGCAGACACCGCACCCTTGCACTTTAGTTGTCAATGGCAACACCCCTCATTTGGTCAGCACAGAAAATGCCCAAATCCAGGACCCATATGTGGTTTCAACTTCACTCAACTTGTGAAAGCAATCCCACAGGAAAGAACAATCAAATACTTACGGAGAAAAGTTGCCATCAACCAAGTTATATTCTCCAGTATCATACACTTTGATTGGATGCCCCTCCCAAATCTGCCGACATCATCCAACAAGATGGTGACATCAGTTCCAGTCTTCAAATGAGCAAATGTATTCAGTTTTGTTGTCCAAAAAGATCAACGAAGTAGTTCCAGGGATTTCAGTAAAGCAACTCACATCCCAGATGATAACACGGCCATCATAGCCTGCACTCATGGCTATCCTTGGATTGAATGGATGGACATCCAATACATAAGTCTGCAAGCCCACAACAACAGTCACATGGCCAATAAAATTAGACCACAGGTTGGACAACTTTGGAAGCCATTACTCCCCAAGCAGATCCCAGGTATATTGGGTTGTGGCAGTCTAGGACCCTCCTATGATGCGGTTAAGCAGTCTTGGTCCAACCCCAACAGATTGCTAAGAGTAGACAAGCAGGCCTAGTAGGAACCTGTTTGTCATGACCAGTCAGTGAATGCACCAAGCTGCCATCTACTGCATTCCACACACAAATTCTGTGATCTGCACTCCATCAGCACAAAAGACCACCAGTCCACATAAAGATTCAGAAGTGGACCATGCACAGGCCAATACAGAAATCACAATTTCCATGCTTGCAAACAAAAGTGATACACAAAGCAAGCATTATTGTGCAAATACTAAGTCGGAAATTCCTTGACACAAACATACATTGCTAGAAAATTGAGCAATGATCATGCACTCCACATGGCAGTTCATGGAACAGGAGAAAAATCCCCACCCATAATGGCTGCAAGAACAAAGCGATTATCCAAGCTCCACACAATCATATTAACCCCAAGTGGGGTGGGAAGGACACGGTGACGAGGCCCATTCCCCCGGGGTGGCTGTGGTGGCATTGGTGGTGGCGGTACTCGCAAGTGATAGGCTTTTTGCCACCTTCCCACCTTGCCCTGTACACAAAAGAAGTCATTTAGTGACAACTAAGTGCACACTTTTCACCAGCCTATAACCCAATTGTCATTGTTTGCATCTTTTGGCAGTACTGGCAGGACTAACTGATATATCAAAAAACAACTATAGAGTTGCAGATGAAAGCCAGGAAATCCAGGAAACTTTAGGGCACCTACTGGTGCTCTGAAGACACCCGTTGCAAAACACCACATCAGACTCACATGATATTTACGTGTACGGGGTGTCCAAATAATGGCACTGCCATCCCTTGAGCATGTGACAATACTGTCATGTGCAGACCAAGAGTTTTTGAAATGGTGATCTTCCTTGCTCATGTCTCCAGTCCATGGTCGAGATGGAGCTGCACATCCACTTCAAAGAAGCAAAAATGCAACCCCATTATCCAGTCAGGCTCCAAGTTCCCAAACAGCATCCTGAAGGTAAGTGATATGTTATGTAAGTTTGTAAGCATAACCTGAAAAAGAAAAATCAAATAGGCAAGCATTTACCACGGACAACTTCAAAGAGGCAACACATGAAAACTGCTAAAGAGTGCCACCACTCACCTGAATTGAACGTAATTTACATCATTTTCATGACCCTTCAGGGTGTCCAGCTCATAGTTGGGCCTCCCCGTTACATCATCATTCCATTTCCGTGCATCCCACACCTGTCCAGCAATACAAAGCAATATTCAAACCTCTGCAAAAATGTCAACAACTTGTCTGATTACAGACGAACAAAAAGCAAAGTAAATCCAATCAGACAGAAAAAAGTGGAACTAGAAAGCTAGACAACGAACAGTGTGAAACTTCCTAGGCAGCAGAGGGACTCATACTCTGGCCATCTTGTCTGAACTCCCAGTTACAAATATAGTCCCGTCCGCATTAAAAGCACCACAGAAAACTTGGTTGTTGGGAGGTCCTGCAGGTGTAGGGGCACCCACTGCTCTTGATGCTAGAAAAGCACACACGACAAAAGGATTTGTAACCTCATCAATTCAGCAGCTGCAATCCATAGAGAATGAAGGCATGATGAATCTTCCATACAAGGAATAATGCATGCTCAATCATCAGGTGTGAGAGATATGAACAAACACCAGGGGGGGGTCCAAGTCCACATACTTGCAGGAGCATCTTTGGGGTTGGGCATATAAACACGTGAGTTGAGGGATGAGTTTTTAGCGTTCCAGATACGACAGGTGCCATCATCAGATGTCCTGTGACCAAGTCACAGTGTTATCAACACATGATTTCCTTGAAATCCACTGTACTATCTGCTTGTCTCATAAAGGACAAAAATGAAGGTTAGGTGTTTATGAGTTTCAAACAAATGATTAGCTTCTATATAATAGCTACTGCACATCGACTCTTACAGGGGAAGTAGACATACGAAAGTAGGAGATGCTCACAACCCTGTCGAGGGCTGAAAGAAATAGCAGTCACAGACGCCGTATGACCTCTCAACAAGGAGATGGGTACTCCATTCGGCAATTGCCACTGCATCACATGCAGCCATTATCATGATTATAATCTACAAATACTCTGTACAAGTAGCAAATATATAAACAATCACACAATGTAGCTACAATCTCTTGACCAGAAAGACTTCCACTTTTGGTGAGATGCAAATGTAGATCTTACAACACGGATTGAGTAGTCATTTGATGCTGAAGCAACAAGTGTATTCCCACTGCTCACAGCCAGATCCGTAATATCTCCCTGAAAAAAAAGATCGGTAGCCCTCAGCAATGGCCACTAATCCATCAATAACACAAATGCAAGCCCTAGTACTAACATCAGGTTCAAAACATCAATGATAAGGAAGGGCAGAAAACAGGATTCGCACCTCATGACCACGACAGCTGCGTAAGCAAAGCCCAGTCTCTGTAGACCAGATCTTGACAAGCCGATCGTCTGAGCCAGTTATAACATACTGGCCTGTTCTATCAAATATTGCTGCACAGCAAAGAAACAAAGCAAGGATCTAGAGTAGATGAAGACAACAGCCATCTCAAGTAAGTGCTTCAGCTGAAACATATCACTCTCAGAAAGAGAAGACTCTCTCTGCGAAGACAAAACCTTTGAAACCAAAAAAACTCAGGACAGACAAGGTCCTGTCCACCTTTATGAGACATGAGCATGTTGATTGTGGTTCCAAGAGTTTCAAAAGTTTATTAAACAAGCTGTGGAGACAGCAGTAGTTGGAGATCATGAACACTTTGGTGTTCCAAGACTCTGAAGAAGTATTCAAAACAAGTTCAAAGTCTTTTGAAAAGGTATCGAATGGCATGTCGCATACCACAATAAACTGCATTACGGTGTCCCCTAAGCTTCTTTATGATCTGTATCCTATCCACCAGGACTGTTGGCTTTGTGACAACATAGCTAGCAGTCCGAAGACTGGGTGCTCGATGATGTCGTGCAAAGCCACCACCAAGTTCCCGCAGCATCAATCCATGCACCTGCTTGCCAGAATGCTCCCATGGTAAAAGCTCAAGAATATAAAATACTGCATTCCAGATCCAATCTTCCTCTCTCCCCTGATTCCACAATTCCCAGTAGCATGCACAGAAGAAGAATCTCAAACCATGTGTATTTTAGCTGTGAACAGAAACCAGACCTGATCAGCTTCCCAATGTGGCCACCGCAGCTGCCGAGTCCACCTAGACACGTCTTTAGAAGCTTGGCTCCTCTCCACTATTGAATGCAGAACCAGCAGTTTCCTTGTCATTAGATGCATCAACAAGCTGTCATAGCTAAAACTGTTACATCCTTCTGAGTGATTTGTTGCTGAATTTCTTATTGGATTTTTTCTGCCACAGTCTACATCTCTTCAGAGTACCTGGCATGGGCCATATTACTGTCTCCACTGGTCCAAAAACTGAAATTCATGTATATTCTAGTAAGAAGACCCACAGAGGAACACATGACAAAACAAACAACAATTCTTTTCAGCTGCACCACAGTCACTTCAACCATGGTTTGGTTCCCCGGTTGGTACTCACAATCCAGGAGAGAAAATGCCCCAGCGCCCAGTAGAGTTGGGACATCAGCTGCAGTTGGTATCCTGGAATGTGCAGGCTCTAATGCTGCCACAGATCTTTGGTTGTAGACAAGCAATTGCTGCAGGAGTTTCACAAGATGCCCTGGTTCAACATGCGGATGCCTGCAGTTCAGGAAAGCATACAATATACACCTGAGAGGGAATACTCTAGATTACCAAATATATCTTAATCATCAAACCCATCTCTAGCATGGACACTCCTCAACACTATCAACATATTGGAAACCATGAGACTTCCCAACAAATACTCCACACCCATAAGAGTACATGGAGAAGCCATGTCCTAACATTCCAAATTGATTATGTGCAAACCTATACATGGTCCTGAGGTCCCACCTTGTGACAATGTCAGTGTAGCTGAGTGGGAGAGACAAGCCATCGTCATCCTCATTGCCGCTATTCTTCCTGTCCCTTGCATACCAAGCATGGAACCTACGGGGAAGGAGCTTATGCTGCAGTAACTCGTTCCAGAGCTGACCAAAGGCACGAGTACATGGCCCACTGGCAAGGAAGTGCATGACAAGAAAGTATACCTCCGCTATGTCTGGATCAATGCTACCTCTCGAGCTTGCATCAGGAGGAAGGGGTGACAAGCCACCCAGAGCTCTGGTAGGGTTGAAAAGCCCTGGTTGGTCTGGCTGTGGCAGTGGCACAAGGGACGATGTGGCCATAGGGAGAACTCCCTTGCAGGCCGCCATGGTCTTACTCAAGAGATGTCAAATGCACACCTGCATTGGCCAAATGCCCTCAATTCAGTCTCAATTACTTCCCTGACTGTCCACACAATCTTGACTTCCTGACTACTCATTCAAGATCATCAGCTGATATGCAGTGGAATTGCAGACTATCAAAAAGACATGCAGCCAAGTCTCTCTCTCTAGAAACAATCAGAATCATCACATGGGTCAGATCCACAGAAGAGATAAGTTACTCATTCTGAGGGCACCCTTGACCCCAACCACATATACACCCATTTCTGCAGACTGATTCCATTTGCAGGCATGGTGGGGACGCTTCGCCCTATCTAACCATGTCAATGAATTTATTGCAGCATCAGGACAAGACCAGATCTACTCTTTGCAGATTTGGACTCTCTCATTCATGAACCTGGGTTCCAACCACCTTTTGTCAGTGAAGTGATTGACACTGTAAACAACAAAGCCTCTGTAAAACTGGGAGAAAATTTTCTGTTGACTGTATGTGTGTTCTGTGAGGCAGTCAAATCTGACCCAAGCAAACTGTGTTCCAAGCCCCTGTTCACAAATTCTACAAAAAGAGAATCCCCTTCTTTTGCCAGCTTTGCAAAGGATCAATGGACTCAAGAAAATCAAACATGTGCAAAACAATCATGGAGATCCCGAATTCCCAATTTGAAATCTGGAGGATTCCATCCACCACTTCACACTATGGTGAAGTCACTCACTCACCAGGGCCACAAAGTCCAAACACATTGTTCACATCCCCTGGCTGCTACTCCTCTCCTCTCCTCTCCTCTCCTCTGCACTCACATGGTGGGAAATGAAGAGAAGAAGCAAGAACACACGTACCCAGAGATGTGAAGCGTTTTCTTTCCAGACCGAGGCCATATACCAAGGAACAAACCCCCTTCCAAGAGAAGCAAGGCAGAGCCGCCTCTATAGCGCCCAAAGGACTTTTGACAATAAAAAGGTACTCTAGTAGGCGTCGTGGGCCACCACCAGTACACACCAAACGCAGGCCGATCCTCCTCCTCGACCCATGACTAATTTGAAAACCCTGTCTTTCCACAAACACATCTCAAAATAAAACCTTCAATAGTAACCCACCATGATCTATCTGCTCTCTCTCTCTCTCCAGATTTGACTAGATCTGACCCAAGTGCAAAAACAGACTGCTTCCTCCTCCTGGAATGTTTTTCAAATCGGGATCCACGTCCCTTGCTTTCTCCGCTTCCCCCCTGTCGTCCCCTCCTCAAACCTTGTGCGCAACAACAAACAACAAAAAAACCCTAATCCTGCTTTTTCTTCTTCTTTCTTCCCCTACACCACCACCATCACCCAGGCTTCTGCTGCTGCTTTGGTGCACTAACCCTAGTATACGGGATTCTTCCTTTTTTTCCCCTCTTTCTTTCTTTCTTTCTCTTTGTCTAAATCTACAACCGCCTCCTGCTTCTTCTTCTTCTGCTTTTGCTTCTTCTTGTTTTGCTGCTTCTTCTTTTTGGAATCTCAGCAACCCATGTTGTTCCCAATAATCTCTTCTTCTATCCATCCATGACGCCACCACCACACAGCAACCGCCATCATCAGGGGAGCATCATCACAGTACAAGTCATCGCAGTCTCACAACAGAAGCGGCGGCGGCGATGGCAGCAGCAGCAGAAACGTTCGTGGAGAAAGACGTGCAAAGGCAAGTAGTAGTCGGACGACAAGAACCCTCGTGGAGCCATTCCCCTTTTGGAAGGCACAACCGCTTTTGCAACGAAGTCAAGCTACCATCCAGATCTCAAATTCCCCCAAAACACACCCCCCAAAAAAAAACGCCAAAAAAAAGGCCAAAAAAAAAAAACAACAACAACAACAACAAAACCCCCCAAACATAAAAACACAAGGGCGATGATTAGGTACTTTGGTGGTAGGTATTTTCCATCCCTTCCCAGTTCACTAGCTTAGCTAGCTTTTTCTCTCTCTCTCTCTCTCTCTTTCTTTCTTTCTTTCCCTTTGGAGCCCCCCCAACTTCATAAGCCCAAAGCTAGCTAGCTAACTAGGTTAGGTTCTCACTTCTCACCCCAAAAAAAAAACCATGGGTAACATTTTTTTTGGTGTTTTGGTTGTTGTTGTTGTTGTTTGTGTGTTTTGTTTGATTATTAATTTGAATTTGTTTTTTCATCTCTTTTGTTTTTGTTTGTAAATTGTGTATGTGTGTGTGTGTGTGTGTATTTGTGTGTGTTTTTTAGGGTTTTTTTTTTTTTTGGTGCTTTTTGTTTGTGTGTTTTGTATAATTATATTGGTCTTTTTTTTGGGTTTTTTTAGGCTTTTTTTTTGTGGTTTTTTTTTTAAATTATTATTTGGGCTGTATATTTTTACATGTTCTTGTCTTGAGTTTTTAGGAATTTTTTTTAAAATGTCTTTTGTTTAATTATTCGTGTTTTTTTTTTTTCTAGGGTTTATTTGGTGCTTTTTGTTTGTGTGATCGTTTTTAGTTATTAGGGTTTTTTTTTCATGCTTTTGCTTTTGTGTTTTGTTTAATTCTTTGAATATTTTTTTTCATTTTATGTGTTTTCAAGTTTTCTTTCATGCTTTTTGTTTGTGTGTTTAGTTATTTGGGTTAATTCATTTAATGTTATTTTGTTTGTGTTTTTTAAGGGTTTTTTTTTTTAATGCTTTTTGTTTGTGTGTTTGTTTGTTCACTAAGGTTTTGTTCATGTTTGTTTTTGTTTGTTTGTTTGTTTTTTTGTCCATTTGAGGTAGTTTTTTGAATTTTGTTTGTGTATTTGTTTATTTGGTTTTCCCTCATGTTTTTGTTTACATTTGTTTGTTTATTTCTTATTCTTCTTCCTTCTTGCAATTCCCATCCCAAGACCTAGTAGAGAGAGGTGTACTAAGTTTGCAACTTATTGGCTACCTAATCAAGAGCTTCCTTACGAGGGTGCTTCCACAAAGTTGTTTTGTAGTTAGAACTTCGAACAAACCACCTTTTGCACTACAAGTAAAAAGCACGGCAAGCGAGCTTTCATGTGTAGTGAGCACAATGTTATTAGGTATTTCTTTGTCGGGAGGAAAGATTAATTATTTAGTTCTTAAAATAAAAATAAATAAGCTAAAAAGAAATCTAAGTAGGTTGTAGCTATGAAAAAAACCTTGGAGTTAAATGATATGTCTTTTTGATGCTATTATTATTTAAATAATTTATTATTTTATTTTATTTATTATTATTATTAGTAGTAGTATTAGTATTATTTCCTTTAGCTTGATGTGTGATTGACCCGAAGCTCATGTGTGTTTTTGCAATGCTTTAAGCTCTTGTGTGGGTGGGTGATTGAATTAGGGTTTTTGTCATTTCAGTCACTTTCTTGACTAAAGGTAGTGAGTTTTATAACTTTATTGGGTTTGCATTCACACTTGATGTTAAGTCAGTGTTAAATGAAAAATCTTGGTGGCATCCTAGGTGGCATCCTAGGTGGCACCCAATGTTAAATGGGCCATAGATTAAATGTTTAATTAAAGTGAATGTTCAATTAAAATTAAAAATTCATAATTTTAGCCAGCATGGTGTTATTGGACTCAACTTTAGAGTCCCTAACACCCAAGTGCGAATGCATTTTTAAAGTGGTGTTGAGCTTATGTGTAGGGTAGGGTGAAACCCTAGTTCCAAGTTCCAGGGTTTAATGTCCTACTGCCAGTACATTACGCGGCATAATCTGAGATGTTCCCAATAATACTAGGCCATCCCATTTTGTACTGCAGGAAGTTATGTTCTGTAGTTCTCAATATGTTCCTCAAGTTCCCAATCGGTTCCCAATAGCTCCTCACTTTATGCCATATCCTTTGCCCTGGGTTTTAACTCTTGAGATTGTAACCTAAATAGACCCAAAGGAGGACATTTCAACATATCTATTTTGGGATTGTCCAAGGCTTGATTAATATTTTATTTTATTTTTTTGGTGATAGGCCAATCAAAGATGCCGATCACCCAAAAAAAAAAAAAACAAGGGGTGTGTCACACTATGCCCTCGCCATTTACAATAATAATAAGTGTCCTAAGGCAAAAGAAGAATTATGAAAACTCGTATATTTTGCCACGCAAAAAATATAATATTCCAAAAATCCTCTAAAAGAAACCAAAATCCTCATATAAAAATAAATAGACCTATTATTATTATTATTATTATCTAGGGGGCCAAAATCCCTTAAGCATACTCTAGAATGAATCTAAACACAATATCCTTGCACTTGGTACGCAAGGCCAACAAAAAAAATAAAATTGAACTTTAAGGGTCCCAACCAATAATTAATACAAGTCGCACAATACATTACCATTAATGAGTACAAGTGACAATGTGCCCTTGCTCTATGTTAAGGGTACCTTACCTTTGTCGGTAAAATTTATGCCACGATGGAGTAAGGCACCTTAAGTGTATGGTCCCTCCAAAAAAATTTGAGGAACCTTAGGTGCAAGGTACCTCCTCTTCATCTCGAACAAAATCATAACCATTAAAAAATTCATGCCGATGATTGCATCGGATAAGGACTTTGAACGGGGTAGTCCTGAAAATTTAAGTTCCATCATCATATGTCCCACCCACCTCACTCATTCCCAATAGAGCCCATTTGAGGTCCTTATCCTACACATGATTTGAACATGTCACCTTCTTGAAGGCATCCTAAAGGCACTTTGTAAGGTCTCGCAAAGGCTATGAAGAAGATTGTATAGTGCAAATACAAAAGAAAAATTAGGTCACGTGTTTCATAAGTGTTAGGGTTAAACCTCCAAAACAAGTGCATTCGAAGAATAAGAGGCTTAGAATGAGATGATAACCAAGTCTAGCCCTTACATTTCATGAATACGGTCTCCATTGCAAGAGCTTTTCCAACACAAGTTTACTATGATATTATTCAAGCAATCGTAGTAAACTTGTGGTAGATCGCGAGGCATAGAAACGAAGGGATTCTATGAATTCTCTTTCAAATTGGGAGGGATCTTACACTAATAAATTGTCATAATTTTTCTTTCACTTTTAAGGAGTTGGATTTTAATCTCTTTTTTATTTGTTGAGGGATATTTAAGGTGTTCTCCAAATATCATTACGAAATATGATGAAAAACATCATTATTGAATGGATGTAACATTACTACTATTATATTATGAGATGTCCCATGTCCAAACATTCATCATTTTGTATTGTTGAGCCCTATTCCCCACATGGGACAAGGATTACCATATTCAAGACATTTTGTGAAATTTTTATCTTTAAATGTCTATTTTCCACACTCAACAAAAATACTTTAATTTTAGACTAATTTAAACATGTGAAAATGGTTGAATTGGGATCAAAGGGGGTAGCATTAGACTTAAGTCAAGGTAGGAGGTTAGGTTTGTTTTTGGCAAGTGTGGTTAGGTTAGGTTTTCGTTCTTTTTTTTAAATATTAATGTGGGTGGTAACAAGTTGTTTGTTGGGTTGTTTTTTTTCATGTTGTTTTTTTTTTTAATCATTTTTCTTTGTTTTTTTTTTTTTTTTTTTTTTTTTTTTTTTTTTTTTTTTTTTTTTTTTTTTTTTTTTTTTTTTTTTTTTTTTTTTGGCTTCTCATTATATGTGAATCATATGTTGATGATCCTTCCATCTCAAAGACAAGGCTAGATCAACAAAGAGGGTGAAAAAAAAAAAGTAGTTGGAGACAAGCAACTAATGCAATAAGTTTTTTTATTTTTGGTTTTGTGTGCAAACTACCTCCAAAAATTTGATGAAAGATAGAAGAAGAGGAAATTGGGGAAGCTCATTTTGTTCAACTCTTGGTGGTCAATAAATAAAAAAGAGAAAAACACAAAGAAAAGGGTAGGGGAAGCTCATTTTGTTGAACTCTTGATGGTCACTAAAAAGAGACAAAAAAAAAAAACAAAAGAAATGGTAGGGAACTCATTTTGCAACTCACCAAAATGGGAGTTCGGGATTTGGTTGTTTCTTTTGTTTTTGTGAGGGTGTTTTGGCAAAGGGAAATAATGATATTTTGGTGACTACAATGGAGCATTTTGTCAAGTGAAATGTTGTCTCCAAATTAGGTGAAATATCTAACCTTTTGTTTTGCTTTTCACACCCTAAGCACATTATCGTCAACTGCATTTGTTTATATGCATATGATCATATAAGGTCTATTAACAAGGTAACAATATATGACAATAAAAGTTTATTTTTGATCAATTTTATTTTTTTAATAATTTTTTTACTGGTTACATATAATAGAAATTATTTTAATTCAATTACTCTAATTATAGTAGAATTATTGTGAATATATTAAATATATAGTAATTTTTAATATAAATTAATATTTTACTTTTGTTACAATATAATTTTGGAATTATAGTAATTAAAAATATTATTATGTTTTTGTTAGACTTACTACAAAAATTTAAAATAATTGTATAAACTAAAAATGTGAGTTATAAGTTATGAATAATTATGTTTAAATATAATCTATGACTAAATAATAACAAATCTTTTTTCTAAAACAAATATGACCATTGTACATAACCCTCATATACACATGTACATCCCAATATCCATGCAATGAGAATAATATATTTAATTAATACACCAATATAAACCCATACACTTTGAAATATGAAAAACATTATTTGAATACAAATAATGTTGCAATTCATTTGATCACATTTGCAACTAATTGCGACATAGATGAATATTTTTTATGAAAACCATGTTAAAAGTTATCCAAATGGAAGAATTTAAAAACCATTAATCACAAAGGTAATTGTAGTATAGTTGCAAGCACAACCAAATGCAAAAAATAGTTGTACAAATAACCAATGATAACCATAAACGACAAATAGTCAAAAGTAATCACAAATTGATTACTTACAATTTAAACCCAATTTTCTCCTCATGAATGTTATTTAAGATGAAAGCTTCTAATGAATGTTATTTATGATGAAAGTGATGATGTAACATTTTATGAGTGACTTTCATGAGGTTAATAGATACATCCATTGTTGGGTTCCTTCAAATTGTTGTTAAATGTTGTTTGCAATTTCATAAAATTCATGTATCTATCCAAACAAACACAATATTGGCACTTCGTTGGTAGGGGTATATACCTTGGTGGCCAAAAATTGTCCTATGAACTTAATTATATTTGTAATGGTTTTCTTTTTGCCATTTATGGGATTTTATAATTGGCAAGATTGAAATGTTTCAATAATGACATTTTTCATAAGAATTATAATTTGTTTGCAATGTACAAAACTATAATCTTTTCTTACAATCTATAAATCAATACCTCTGACATCAAAACAAAATATTGTGAATCAAAATGAATTATTTTTGTGTGAAATTGTCTTGGTTATCTATCAGGAATCTAAAATGTAATTTATACTTAAGATATTCATAAGATTTTATGATGGCTTGTAGTTGTTAATTATCATTGGAATATATTTTGATGTTTCTCTTTTAAAAGTTGAACATGATAAAATGAATGTTTTGTATGCGATGATTTATTTTTCAAATTACAAATGTGAATTTAATGGTTTTTAATTTAAGATTGTTTTGCATGTTTTTTTTTTGTCTACCCTATTGGCATTTGTTAAATAATTTGATTAATGGTTTATAAATATTTAGGGCTAAATTAATCAATTATATCTTTAAATTTATATGAATTTGGAATTTTTGCAAGCATGGTATGGACATATGTTTATGAATTATATTGGTTTTAATGCATGTTATATTTGCATTTGTAATTAATTTTGATGGACATGTGGCATCATACTAAATTGTATAAATTTCAAGCTATATCTTTTGTTAAGCCTTGATATTTATGGTGTAAACACCTAAAACCTAAGCATAAAAACCTGAAGTTTGAAGCTTGAAGCTTGAATTGGTTTTTATTCAAAAGTGTTTGTGTTGTTTTTCTTATATTGTCATTTCATTTGTGTTTGCAAGCTTTGTGAGTGTTTTGATTAATTTGTAATTTTTTTTTTTGAGGCTATCAACATAATTTAAGAGACATCTTTTGTTTTTAAGCTATGAATATTATCTAGCCTTGGATTTCAACTTTTGTGAAAAAAATTCAATTATTATTTTTTAGGTTTTGAAAATTTTCAAGCAATTATTTTATGTGTATACCTATGGTTGAATACTTTTGTGAATGGTTTTCAATTTTGGTGATTGAAAGTGTGAAAAATATTTGGCAAGTGTGTTTCAAGTTTGGAAATGTAATCAATATTTAACAATTGTGTAACTTTTGTTTTGAAATTAATATTGATTTTGTATAATGTGTTTGGGTGTACAATTTTTGGCACTTCTTGTTTTTCCTCACCAATTTTCAATGGGTTTATTAGCACATATTATAGTTGTCCATGGTACGATTGGTTGTTAATGGTAATAGGGAGTGACAAAAACATGTCAAACATTGTTGAAATCATTAATGCACAACAACAAATGTTAGGTGGTTGTTTTAAGGATTTTATCATGAACAAATATGAGTCATATAATGTCAAGGGCATCAATTTAATTACTACATTATAATTTAATGGATTCATTTTGGTTACTTGTCTGTCACTTTGATTATTCGATCCAATTTTGTGATTATTTTTTCTCACATTTGAATGTTGGGTCATTCATATGTCTCTTCAATTTTGGAATCAATTTTTTAAAAAAGTTTGAGAAGGGGGTTCAACTTTCATATTGCACATGTTGGTGCATATATTGTGATAAAACAAATTGATCCAATTCCTATTCCCTTGTGGTTTGTTTAGATTCATTATATTCATTAATTTATACAAAGGTCATATATAAACAAATTGGAGGTAATAAAGGTTGTGGTCCTATTGACATGCAAGTTCTATAATTTTTTTGAAAGTTTTTATGGGTAGTAGGTCTAACTTGTCGAGATCTATAACATCGGCAAACTTACAATAGTGCTTGTGGAGAATGTTGAAAATGTGGTGTATGGTGAACAACAATTGATAATCAATTTTCAACTATATTTGTCATTCTAGCTCCTAATGTCATCGTAACACAAATTCTAATTGAAGTGCATAACAACCAACTTCAAAATATTTTTACACTTGATTTATTTTTTTAATTGTTTGTGTTCATAACATTGAAATACATGTTGGAAATGATGAATTCAAAATTTTGAAACTACATATTTTGTATGTGAGATGTGAATTGTGTCATTGTAAGTGTTGGGAGGCTAAATATTCCAATGGGAGCATCTTGCTTCAAAAATGTGTCTAGTAGATGTTGTTTTCCATATATGAAAAATCAAAATTGTTGGTTATTTATTAAATGCATGGTTCCAATTCATACCTAACCTTAAATTACTTGCAAGATTAAACAATTTTTTTGCAAATGATTTGAATGTGTTTTGTGTGAGTTTTGCATCAAATCATTACTTCATCATATCTTGTAAGCCTTAAAGATTTGAGGGTGAAGCAATGTTTCTTCATTCATTTGTTTTTAAACAAATAGCTCGAAAGAAAATTTGTTTTGAACAATATGGCAAAGGTGGTTAGTTGTTTTGTTGTGAAGAAAGATACGAAGAAAAAAAATCCAAAGTTATAAAAGTAGATTAAAAGAAGTCAAAAAAGATGTGAAGAAAAGTGGAAAATTTGAAGTTGTAAAGTAAAAAAGTTATATTTCCTTTTTTTATTTGTATAAAAGGAAATTGGCTTAGGATTTCCAACATCTATTGGAGTACAAAGTTTTTTTATTAGTGTTCATTTATTAGTGTTCATCTTGAAGAATGATACTTTTCAACATTATTCTTGTTTTTCTTTTGAAAAAGTTTAATTTTATATATGTTCAACATGCACATGTTATTTGGCTACATCAAAATTTAGATATGTATATATTTTCCATATACATAATGTTTTAATATTTGGGAACTATGGTTTATACATATTTCTAATGTACATTATCTTCATAAATATATATTTGAGGTTTTGGAAATGGATAAATTGGAGCATGCAACTTGATTTGGAATTTGCAATTTCATTTGAAAATAAATACATTTGAAATTTTGAATTGGAACTTTTTCTATAAATGATATTTTGAACTTGCATGACATGTGTTGATTTGTGGTTTTTTGTGAATGGATGGGTCTTGTTGGGATTTGTTTTTACTCTTGCATTGCACATTAAAATCTTCAACTTTGAACATTAAACTTTAAGACTTAAAATCAAAATTTAAAACCTAAAAGATAAAAAACTTGAAAGATAAGACTTTAGCATTAGCTATAATAATATTGAAAGCTTGAAAGTAATACAATATTTTCTTTAAAATTTTGAATAATAAATCAATTATAAAGGCCCTACAAAACTATAATTATTGCAAAAAATATTTTGAAAAACTTTAAGGATTATAGATCAAATTCAAAAAATTAAAATTTGAATAAAATTTTATGATGTGAATTGGAAGGATTATTTTTGTATTATTAAAGTCAAGTTTTATTTTAAAATTATTAAAGAAATATTTTAAATTTCAACACTTAAAAGTTTAAAACTTGAGAAATAAAACCTTAACTTTTAATAATTACAATATTTAAAAATTAAATCAATAAAGGAGATTTTTTCTATTAAGAAAAAAATAATTAATATGAAATTAAAAAATAAATAAACATAATTATAATAAAGAAATAAAGATTAAGATTTCTTAAAATATTAGAAAAGGTAAAATTCCAAAAAATAACACAAACATAACCAAAACTTAATTAGTTAAAGAGAAAAAACCAGCAATGAAAAATTTCATTTTAAATTGTTGTTGGGTGTTAGGATCTAAAATCAACTTACTTAAAATTGAAAGATGAAATTTCTAAAAGCTTGAAAACAAGATTTGAAACTATAATTATATTAAATAAAATTGAGTAGATTCTCCAAAAGTAAATGGATTGGACACAAAAATAATAATTTAAAAATAATTTAAATTATTGTTAAAACTAAAAGTATATTTTAGGGTTAAACTAAATTATAAGTTGAATGTGAATGTATTAATAGTGAATGTATTGAAACTAAATAAATACATCATAACTATAAACATTGAATTAACATAAATTGGTTAACAACAAATGTCAAAAAATTGGTGCAATGTAGGTGCTTGTTCATTTGACACAATACCATATATTTTTTGAAATATTTGATGAGTTTACAATTAATTAGAGTAATATGGACCATTTATGATCATATTTGGTAATTGGTACATCGGAAGCATTGCGATGTAGTCATTTTGCTTTTATGCATTTAAAAAAATTAATTAATTCAGTTGGTGTAATTTAATTATGAAAATCTAAAGTTTAGGAAGGTGATTTTGAAAAGGGCCATTGCAATTAAAAAAACAATATTGTAGGGATTCCTATCTTTTTTATTCTAATAAATATTTTAAGCATATATTTTGATATGTAAAAGATAAACATGGGGAAAATATATTTATAATTTTACAAATATTTAAAGGAAAGGTGTTAAGAATATTATATGGTTAATTTTATCACTTATGGAATTCCTTGAGGTGATTCTTAGTGGTACTACCCAAAGATCTTGTTGCCCAATAAGTTGGTAGGTAAATACATAGGCAAATAATTAACTAGGTAGGAAGGTAGACTCGATAGGTAAATAGTTAAATATGTGGAAAATAATTACCTAAATAAGCAAGTAGGTAGGTAGGTAGGTTTATAACTATTTATTTACCTTTTTATCCACTTACCTATTTACCTAATTAAACATACCTACCAACCTACCAATGTAAATAAGTAGGAAGGTAAATTATGTAATTAAGTAGGTAGGTTAGGTAAATAACTTAAGTGAATGTAAGTACCATGGATTCATGAATCACAAACTAAATTAGCTACAATTGTTGGGTAAAACATAAATAATAAACAAAAAATTCAAACTTATGGGCATAATTATCTTCAAAGCTTCAAAAAATACAAACTATAATTTGATTTGAAAGTAAAACACAAATAAAAATAAAATAACTAAAATAATTAATTCCACATGCCTACAAAAGGTAATTATCCTGTTCCACCATATACAAAACATACTTTTACTTTTTTTTTTAAATGGAAAAAGAAAATATAATATTTATTGTCATCTTAATTGAAAAATAATCTAGGAAACACAAAATGTAAATTTTTACACTACATAATTCATTATTTTTAATTAATTTTTAGACACAAATGGAAAAAGTAATCACACACACATAGATTTATATTTCTCATAGGGCATAAATCCAATTTCAAACCAAAATATAATATTAATTTCACATTTTAACTTCCTTTTACACCATAATCAACATGCTCCCCAAGTTCCCTTATGAAAAAAATGATCTTCCTTGGACTTTCCCACCACCCATGCACAGATGGGAACCTAATATCCTCTTAAATAAATGGCAATCCAAACCCTCCCCAAAGTCCACACGATTGACACTTAACTAACCAATTCCTTAATTTTAAGGAATCTAATTAAACTAGTTAGCATCCTTTTCCCTAAATTTGAAAAAATGGTAAGTAAACTTAACATTGATAAATTTTAGAATTTACTATTACTAGCTTAACTAACCCCTAGAAGGTAGAATTGACCTTCTAATAATAGGTAAATTAATTATAAAATAAGTAGGTTGGATTTTGAATAAGTTAAATTGTGGGCAGGTTAACTAGGTAGATAAGTAGGGTAAGATGCATAGGTATGTATGTGGTTGGTAGATAGATATATAAATAGGTAGATAATTAATAAAATAGGCATAAGAAATAGGTAGGTAGTTAATAAAATAGACCTAAGGTGAGTGTTTAAGTAAATAGGTAGGCAAGTAACTTTAGATAGACCAAGGTTAGGTAAGCAATATTTTTGTAGGACCTTATTTTATTTTACTTTGGGTTCAACCTTTAGGGTGTATAATGTTTTATTGCTTCATCCCAAATGACATTTGTCTATTAAAAGGTTATAGTGCACATTTATTTATATAATTTATAACATTGAAATGAAGGAAAAAGACTAGAAAATATTTTTCTAGTTACAATTTAGCTATACATTTATCTCACATATTTTTGGTAAAATTCAATTAATATGTCATGTGACAATTTATTTTTATTGTGTCATATGTCATGATCTACAACCATTTAAAATGGACAAAGTGGATTTAATTTTGTATTTTAATTCATTATTGTTGAAGGGCTTGTTTTCACAAAGAAAGGGTGATGAAAAGGGGAGAATCATACATTTGGATAGAAAAACCTTGATAAAAAAGTGAATAAATGATGAAAATGATTTCAAGTTCATCACACATCTTTACACCATGTTCATTACATTCTTAGGATAATAAACTTTAATGTATGGGAATAAATAACAATAATTGATATTCGTAGAGCTTCATCATCCCATGTGTAACCTAATCTTTACAAATTTACTTGATAATATACTAAAAAAAAACTTAGGGTGTGGAAATCCCATCTTTTCCATTCAAGCATATATAATAGTTGTGAACAATCATCGTCATCAAAGATGCTAGGTTTTTATTGTTCAATTAAGCAATCAAATGTTATGAATTGTGCACATTGTTGGATGCTAGTGGGATACATTTATTCACCAATTAGGTATATGTTGCTTGTAGCCCTTTTTTTTAGCCACCAAAAAGGAAATGGAGAAGATGTCACAATTGCTCTCAATTGATAACATTTTCACTACACCAAGAAAACCCAACACATTGCTTCTTTGATCATTCTTGGGGTTTTCAAATATAATGCTAGTTTTTTTTATTGATGTTTTTGATTTCCCTATAGTCCTAAGTTTGCTCTTAAAATAATTGCCCAAATGTCTTGTAGAGCAAATGCAATTTGGGATTCCATTTTGGAGCACATTGGGTAATTTCTCCAATTGAAGTTGGAAAAGCCAAGGAAAGAAAGCAACTTGGAGAAGCCAAGGAGAGAAAGAAACATCCTAAGATTGTGATTCGATACATGGACAACCTTCACAATCCCCTAAATCCACCATATCACCCAACCGATCTAAGAGCTTGAGATTTTATCCACCATATAACATTTTTCAACTTGCAAGATCTAGTGTAAAATCCAAACAAGATGCTCTTTTCAATCCTTATGGATGATGCAAATCCGACATGAAATATTAGAGACTTTGCTTCACTAGCATTGTTTATCTCACTTTTCAACTAAGACTAAGATGAGAACATGTGCATAGACTTAAAAAGGGTGAGTACTAACCTTCATTGCCCCCCTGGTCATGGCACAACAACAAAGCTCTTGACTACTTCAAAAAAAGATTCTTGAGTTCTTCATCAACAAAGAAATCTGAGAATTCTAGAATCTGGAAAATATTAGATGCTAAAATTCTCAGATTTCAAGAACTTCTTGAGTGTCTAAGTGATGACCAAAGTTTCTTGACTATAATTCTTTGCTTTTAGCTTCTTATCAACATTTCTGTTTTCAAGGGACTCATGAATTCAAGGACTAAGAAGGAGGATTGCATCATATAATTCACACCTACAATATCAAAGAAAAGTGAGGCCACAATCCATACCAGCATTGAATACATTTGCTTGTCTCCTTTGATGTTCTTGCTTGCAACATTTCCAAAAGTGGCAAGCAAAAAAAAGAAAAAAGTTCTGACCCAAATCAAAAAAACCTCATTCCCCATCTCTCTGAATCACAAGATCAATGGAACACACAACAAGAGAGACATACCAAAGAGAGAGAGACAGAGATCGAGAGAGAGAGAGAGAGAGACAGAGAGAGAGAAATCGAGGAATTCCCACACACAAAACTGGTACTAGTTTCTTGCAACAAATCTAAGAGCTAAAGTTTGTGTTGCAGGCAATGATGGATGAGTCATCTGTGCTTTGCAACAAGGTAATTAATCTGTGAGGTGTTGGGAGGAGATGTTTTGCAAGATGAAAATTCTCACAAACCCCAAATCCAAATGCTTTGTGACGAATTAATGTACAGAATCCCTAATAATAAATGTTTCACGAGCATTCCATTTGCAAAAGACATGTTACAAACTTGTTTCAGAACTGAAGATTGGGAGAAAGATTTTAAGTGGAAAAAAGTAAACCCAAGTTAGGTTAGGGTTTGGACTCAGAGACCCTGAATTGAGTATACTTAGGATATATTTGTGATATTTAGATGGAATTTCAGGGGTTTTAACCCTGTGTTGGGCGGTTCTTTGAATTTTTAAAGAAAGTGCCAGTTCCGGTTCTGGGAAAAAAATTTAGAATTAACTTTTTTTTTTTGGGTTGGTTCTGGTTTCTTTGGCAAAAACAAATCCAGAATTGAATAAGCATCGATTTTTGGTTCTTTGGACAAAAAAAAAAAAAAAAACCCGGAATTGATGAATCGTCCATTTTTTGTCCTCTCAAAAAATCAAAGAACCAATGGTTTTCGACAAAGAACTGGCAAAAAAAAAAAAAAAACCGTCGATTCCTCGAGTTTTTAATTTCTTTTGAAAAAACTGTGGCTACATTTTTAAAAAATGGTTATTTGAGAAGAATTTTGAGAACTGGTGGGTAAGTGGATATGTACCCGTATGATAACCGACGGGTATATCTCCTTGGTTCTACGACCGGCCCAACACTGGTTTTTACCATGGTTACCAGAACCGGAACCCTCCAGTGTTGGGGTGGGGGGGGTGGGGTTCTGCTTCACCCAAGGCCCAGGCACACTAACCTACCCCCCTAGTTTGGAAATCCCATTCAACGAACCTAGTCTTTATAACGGTACATACTATTTTAAGTAGGTATGTAGATAGGAACGGAACATTTTTGTGTGCCACAAGCCAATCCATGAGACATGGATATTTATGAAAAAATAGCCCTAAAAATAATCCGTGTCTCATGGAGACACCCCCCAAAAAAATACAATGCCTAGAAAATAAATAAATAAATAAATAAATAATTGCATTCATTAGAATGAAATAGGCACTAATATTATTTAAAAATAAAAATTAAAGTGGTGAGAAAGAGCTTTCTTACCTAGGTTTTTTTTTTCCTTTCTTTTTTTCTTTCAAATTACACTCCCAATTATCTATGCACAAGAGGAAATTAGCCAAATTTGGCTACGAGTCATCCCATAGGAGAGTAGAAAAAATTTAAGAATCCAGTTATATTTTGGCTACTGAAACGTATTGTCTGAATATGATGACTTCGGTGCAATTTTTTCACCCCGGCCCTCCACCCCCCAAAAAAAAACAAGAAAAAGACTTTGTACGAATTGCATTGGATATTTTTTTTGTTCTCTGAAATGGTGAAAATTCGACCCCAGAAAAAAATAAATTTAATGTTTCTCAGCACTTTTCTATTATCAACACTCGGTCCCCCGCCTGCACCCCCACATCAAAAGCACACAAGGTAATCAGGTTGAGTGTGTATCTTCTTATGCTCTCGGACATGTGTAAAGCAATGTTTCGGAAAAGTAATGGTTTTTTTTTTGGTTTTGCAACTTTGTGGAGCCCTTCGCTAACCGTCACAAGAGAGGCTTGGTTCGCTCTGGCCTGTTATAGCAAAGTTCAAACCCGCAATAGTTAAAAAATTTACAAAATGTTCCATGAAGTTCCGAGAAAAATGAAATGAAATGAACACCCAGTGCTCTGTTTCCGAATTAATTTTTTAGAAAAAACTGGAGAATATTGTGAGACCCCAAAAACCCCCCCACCCTTTTTTGCTATTTATAAAATTTCCTTAAAAAAATTCCCACCCCAAAAAAAAAGAAATACGTAGGCGTATCTGTACAGTACAAACCAGCGTATGTGTGTATGTACATACATAGAGAGACAAAGGCAGGTACCTGTTTCTTTTTCCCTTTTTTTCTGATTTTTTTTATTTTACAGAAATTTCACTCTAATAAAAGATTGAGCCGAAAAACGAATCTGAACATATAGGTGTAGATGTAGATGTAGATGTACAGTATGTAAAACCAGTGTATAGATGTATGTATGTATGTATATATGTATATGTATGTAGAGAGAGACACACTCAATTAAGTACCTAATTCTTTTTTCCTTTTTTTTGTTTTCTATTTATGAAATTTCCTCTAGAAAATCCCACCTCCCAAAAAAACGAATACGTATGTGTAAATGTAGAGTATAATCAGTTGAGTATGTATATTTGTATAAGTATATGTATGTATCATGTACGTATCAAAAAAGAGAGACAACCCGAGACACAACTGAACGAAGAAGGACATTCGCGAAGATCGTACTCTGCGAACGGGGAATGCGTGGCGCGGAGACTCCAGGAGTTGGGTGCAGAGCGAAGATTGTTGTTGTTGTTGTTGTTGTTGTTGCAGAGTGAGAGTGGCGATGGCGGCGAGCACTCTAAAGTGCGGAGCTTGTAGCTTTGTGGATGCGGCTGTTATCAAGAATGCAGCGGCGTCTCTGAGACCGTCGGCGGCGGCGGCGGCGCCAGTGGTGAGCCAAGTGGGTAGTGTTGCTGGTGCTGGTGGTCCACCAGTGTGGAAGTCGTCCTCATGGGCTGGAGTTAGCCTTGTGGCTCGTCCTTCAGGGGAGAAGAAGAAGATGGTGAAGTATGTGAAGAGAACTGTGGTTAGCCAGGCGGTGTCTATCGAGACAGAGAAGGAGGTGGAGCATCTCAACATCGCAGAGGATGTCACACAGGTACACTTACGGTT
Source organism: Sphagnum contortum (assembly GCA_963920785.1). Classification (NCBI taxonomy): domain Eukaryota; kingdom Viridiplantae; phylum Streptophyta; class Sphagnopsida; order Sphagnales; family Sphagnaceae; genus Sphagnum; species Sphagnum contortum. The sequence continues at coordinate 2,386,095 of OY987289.1, forward strand.
TCTGCTTTTTTTTTTATTGGTGCCTTTGGGTTACTGTTATTTTTGGTTTTTTGTTTGTTTCTCAACTCCTAGAGAAGATAAAAATTCCAGATTGTGAATGTCCGTAACTCTTTGGAGAAATTGAGGTTGGACATCTCTCATATAGAAGAAAGGTGAAGTGGGAGAAGAGTCTTCTTTTTGTCTTCTTTTGGATTTTCCAAAAGCAAAGATATATGCTTATGGTTTACACATGCTTAGCTAGACAAAGGATCCATCAACAGCTATCTACTTGATGGTTACTGGCGTGAGCCTCACAGCAGGTGATTTGCATGATGGGTTTAGGGTTTTAGTGACAAGGGGGTGCATGTCTCTGTTGGTGGTGGGTTTTTGGTTGGAGGGGAAAACAGTTGATAGGCAAGACACCCATGGTATACCTAAATTCTGTTGTGGAGGGCTGTGGGGCAAACATTGCAGCCAAACTGGAGATCATGGAACCTTGTTGTAGTGTGAAAGATAGGTCTGTTCTTCTTCATCACCTTTTCCCGGCTATTTTATAAAAGTGCACAAACACTTTCATTCAGATGGAATCCTCCTACTCTGGCTGGCCAGCCAACCAACTGACTGACAACTGATCTGTTTAGTAATGATTTGTGGGGGGCTGACAAAGTGCAGGATTGGCAAAAGCATGATTGCTGATGCAGAGGCAAAGGGTGCTATCATTCCTGGAAAGGTAATATGACGAGCTCAGTTTTCCAGTACCTGAATCAAAGCTTTCCAGTATTTACCTTTGTTGCAATAGTAGTAGTCCATAATTTTCCTATCTAATCTTCTTGTGTAGCTGCATTTCTGAAGATGTACGGAAATGGTGCACTTGCAGAATTCCTGAGCGTTGTCTATTCCCTTTTGTTCAAGCACTTTGAATTTTTTTTTTCTCGCCATCTGAGTGCTTAGTGTATCAATCTTGTTTTTTGATTCTCTTCTGAATTTTACTGTTTGATCTGATGGATGGATGGCTGGCTGTCTGTGCCAGAGCATTCTTGTGGAGCCCACAAGTGGAAACACGGGGATAGGGTTGGCATTTATAGCTGCTGCCAAGGGCTACAAGCTCATCCTTACCATGCCAGCATCTATGAGTCTGGAACGACGAGTTTTGCTGAAGGCTTTTGGTGCAGAGCTTGTTCTTACTAACCCGGCCAAAGGAATGAAGGGGGCTGTCCAGAAGGCAGAGGAGATTGTGAAGAAGACACCCAACTCCTACATGCTTCAACAGTTTGAGAATCCTGCAAATCCTAAGGTGAATATGTTCACATTCTACAATTTACTTCAACATTGAGCAGTGGCTGGCCTATGAAGATTGATAGGTTTTGGTAATAATTTAAATGAAATTAAATTCATAAAAGAAATTTATAAAAAAGTTTGGCTCACAGGTGGGTTGCTGTCTTGTAGATCCATTTTGAGACCACGGGACCAGAGATTTGGGAAGACACAGCAGGCAAAGTTGACATCCTTGTTGCAGGAATTGGTACAGGAGGTACAGTCACTGGAGCTGGGCGTTATCTAAAGAGCAAGAACCCTAATATCAAGGTCTGAACCAGCCTGCTATTGCCCATGCATATCATCAAGCACTGGAAGGTTTGGGAGAGAATAATGCACTGAAACTTCTCAGTAGCCATTCAAGATATCTTAATTCTCTTTTTCTCTTTGCTTGAACCACAGATTTATGGAGTGGAGCCATCAGAAAGCAGTGTTCTATCTGGTGGGAAGCCAGGTACAGTAATGTGATGATATTCTACCTTCTCATGATCAATGTTGTAATGAAACACTGGTCTCTTCAGAACAGTGGGAGGAGTAAACTGCTTGTTTTATTAATCTCAGAAGTTGTGAATAAAATATTTTATCATGTGATTGATTTCTGGTGTATCATCCTAGGGTTCTGAAAGACTGTAGATGGCTGGAGCTGCAGCCATCAATTTCTGGAGATCACCCATGTATCCACTTCTGGATTAGAATCACCCACTCCTCTCAAAGCACTTGACAATTTGATACCAAAAGATCCAATCTTTTTTTGGCTTGAATACCGGTCTTTTATCTGGATTTCATGGATATCAACCACTACGGATATTCCTTGCAAGTTTAGTTACTTGTCAATGGTTATCAGGAACTGTTATTGTGCATATAATAGAGATTGTACAGTTCGGATTGGAATCATGTGATGGCGATTGTCAAAATAGCAAATGGGTCCTTGTGTGGTGCAGGTCCTCACAAAATTCAAGGGATCGGTGCAGGGTTCATTCCTAGCATTCTTGATGTTGACATTCTTGATGAGGTTATTCAGGTATGCTTAGCTATTTGTTGTCTTTTTATCCTACATCTTCTCGTTGTGCATCAGCATCTTTGTGCTCATCGATAGGTAGCTTTTCAGTGAACACTTTCCCCCCTATTTTATTGTGCTGGCCTTGATGAGAAATGTCTTGGAATTGTTCCTGCACTGATAGGCAGTACTTGCAAGATCATGGGTTGAATGTGGCCCTGGTGAATTTGTGTTTCAGATTTCAAGCAATGACTCAGTTGAGATGGCAAAGAAGCTTGCCCTGAAAGAAGGCTTGCTGGTAAGTGGGTACTGTGATCATGTATTCATGCGAAACTGTTTTTTGATGAAGTTTTGCATGGGAAGATGTCTTGATTGCAGGATCAGTTCTGAACAGTTGAGGATCAACCTTCTTAGGTCTTGTCTCGTAAGCTCTCCTGGCCTAGGTCAGGCATAAAGGTAACACATTCTGCCTATATGTGTTGTTGGCAGGTGGGAATTTCGTCCGGGGCTGCCACAGTAGCAGCAATCCAAGTGGCTAAGAGACCTGAGAACAAAGGCAAATTAATTGCTGTAAGCAAACAACTCCTAATTGAGCTGGTTATTTGAAAGCAAAATTGAGCACATGTGGTACACATGTTTTGTGGTCCCCTTCAGCCTTTCAGAGTTTTGTTTGTGGTTGTATCTGACTCAGCTTCATGGTTGATGAATTCATCCTTCATCATGAGCTACTGTGTTTGCTCTGGTAAAACAGAATTCTCAAAACTGTCAGAAATGATTGATTTCTGTAACCCCATTGCTCATCTACATGTGTGCATGCACAGGTGGTTTTTCCAAGTTTTGGAGAAAGGTATCTCTCGACTATTCTTTTCCAATCAATCCGAGAAGAAGCTGAAAAACTGCAGCCTGAGCCCTAGGTCCTGAACAGTGGTCATCTCCTCCATCATCAGCCGGAATGACCTGCTGAGTAAATGGAAATCTGAAATGAGGTACTTGAATTCTGTTGAGATTTGTGGGTGTGGCATCTTCTCATATGGTGTAGTTATGGTGGTCAGTATATGGGTATTTCACCTAATGGTGGTGATGGATATGAATCTTTCTTGCAAGTAGAGCAGCTGCTAAATGTGTGAGCAGGGTCAATTGAAGGAGATGGATTTCTCTTGCCTGTAAAAGCTGATACAGGAGAGCAATAATCAACTTGATGTGGAGTGATTTTGGTGGGGTTCTCATGTTTGTAAAGCTAACCCTGGAGAATAATTATTAACATGAGGCAGGGGAAAGCCTTCCTTGTGAGGATAATGACAATTACCTAGTTCAAAATACTCTGTTCCGTGATTGCATCATGTCATGCAAATGTTGTCCGCTGCTTGCCATTGTTACTGGAAAAAGAAAGCATGATCTGCATAGTGCAACTAAATGTGTGTTCAAGGATTGCAAAGAATTTTTGTTGTTTTCTAGTTGGTTGCCATGCCAATTTTTTCTGAACAATAATTGCAAGTGGTTTACTTCTTTGTGCTATTGCTACTCTTTGATAGTCTACTGCTGTGGACAAAAAGTGCTAATTGCCCAGCTCCATCTTCACCAAAATAGGTAAGTTGAACTTGGTTCTATCGGTTTGTTTGCAATCTTCTACAAATCCACTTGCATGAATCAACTTCAAACATTTGAATCTCCCTCTTGATACAAAAATGACTTAGTACTTTGACCCTTTTAAGTAGTGCAAATGTCTTAATACTTGTGGTCCACTCGTGTATTTGCTTGGAATGTTGATTACAACTGCAATGTTGGGTGAAGTATTTGCCAGTTAGATAAGTTCACTTAAAAGTTTTTCAACAGAAAGGGATTTGTATTTGCTAGGTAGATAATCTCAACTAAAGTTTTTATATAGAAAATTGGATTTGTCAATTTTGCTAGTGTCTACTTGTAGAGGAAGTTGTAATTTTTTGAAGTGTTCATAATTGGAACTTTTTTTATCATATTTTTTTCACATGTTCAAAATTGGTACTTCTTTTAATTGCATTCTTTATTTGAAAGAACCATGATTTCTTGTAGTGAATGTCCTTCCATTGACAATGAATTATGAGCATTGATGCTGAGTTGTGGGAGTGGTTAGGGCACAAGGGTTTTTGGTAATTCTAAGAAAGTTTATTGCTAGGTCTGTATAGCTTAATATTAGTGTTGGGTATGTCATTCAAAACTTGTTTGTAGTGACATTGTCAACTATTTTGTATGGGTGATGTGATTTTTTATAACAATTCTTCTATATGAAATATTTGGTTGATTGGGTGTATTTCCTTCATTTACCATGTGATAATGCTAATTATTAGGTTTAGTGACAATTCCTCAATGTGAATTGTAATAGAATTTTTTAAAAATTGAGATGTTGAGGTGTTTTCCTTAATTTGCTGCAAGACCTAAATGGTAAGGGCTTTAAGACATATTGAGGGCATATCATTTGCCTAACTCATTTGCGTGATGCAAAAAGATAAGTATTTAGTGCAATTTGAGTACAATTTGAAGTATGTTTTGTTGTTTTGGTTTTCTATAGTTATTTTATGGTCATGAATAAATGCTTCAGTCGATCATTTTTTTGGTCATGTGTGGATTGTTGTAGGCACTTGAATTTAGATTGGTTTTAACTGTTTCTAAAATTTTGACCATTTGTAATTATTACATTTATTATGATTTCTGAGATTTCTTGTAGACCTTTTTTTAAACCATTGGCAATTGTAAGTTGCTGCTTGCATGATGTGTTTTATTTTATTTTAGTGACACAAGAGGAACAATGAATATACCATATGGGTGATTTTTTAAAAAAATTGTGTGCTCAAAGACAATTCTAAAAAAAATTCATAATTATCTCATTTTCAAATTCAACTATCTTACTCCTTTCCCCTACTCACCAATATGAATATGAAGAGATAAATTAGCATGCGCTTGGTCATGCTCATAATATTTATATGAATTTAAATTTAATTAAATTTGAGATTGACATAAATAATGATGAACTATTGACAATCATATGGGAATATAAGAAAAAATAGTTAATTGTCATTCGTTATGTGAAGCAACACAAAATGGACCTCAAGTTTGATAAATCAAAATCTTTATCATAGATTAAAATCTATGAGGACCTATACTTTGATAGAGATTCATGCATTGTTTAATAACAATAACAACTTCCTCAATGATAATTTACACCCATTATTTCTTTTAGAGTTTCAAATCTAGTTTGATCAAGGGGTTTTTAAAACATATATATGTTTATTGGCTTTGCCTACCAAGGCAAGGATATCATGTTTAGATTCATTATAGAGTACAATAGCTTAAGGTATTTTGACCCCTAGGTAATAGTGTAGTCTATTTTTATATGAGGAATTTTGGAAGGTGATATTTTGGCTTGTTTGTTGAAACTTGAGATTAGTTATTATAGAGTTATAATATCTTCAAGGATTTTGGTTTCCTTTAGAGGATTTTTGGAAGATTATATTTTTTGCATGGTGAAATATTTGAGTTTCCATAAGTCTTCTTTTGCCTTAAGATACTTTTTAATGTAAGTGGCAAGGCCAAAGTGTGACACACCCCTTGTTGTTCATGTTGGAATGTATTGGGTTGCTATGTTCATTTGTTCATCCTTTAGGTAAATTTTAATGATGTTAAATCTTTACCTATTTTGTCCTTACATGGAAGTTGAAGTTGTCAAATAGTTTTCCATTTGATTAATTGTCACCAAATAAAAAAGTTGGTGCTTTTTCTAAACATTTTTTCTTCTTTCAACTGAACAATATATTTAGCCCAATCGGCCAGAGAAAAAAAATTCTGCTTATATAATAGACAATGGTATTATCAGCTGAAGCTTAGTGGTGGACCTTATGATACTATTACCCCCCATCTTGTAGTGGGTCTTGCAGATGCTAAGTTCATTGGGGGTTGTACTCTGTGCAGTCCTACATGCTTGTGTTCAATGAGTCTTGTGATCTTACAATGTAGGTCATGACCATCACTCAGTTTTCATGAAGGAATTAAGGAGCACAAGTCATGAATTTTTGCCCCTGATTCATATCCAATGGTTGATCATCCCAATAAAAGAAACTGGAAAGATCTCAACCCAATACATGAAATTGGAAATCTTTCGAGAACTAAAAACATATTTTAGATAAGTGGCAGACAGATGTGAAAACATCCAAAATCTCACTTCACTATATGAGGTTTTAACTCCTAAAAGTCGGACAATTACAAGGGTTTGAACTTTGAATTTAAACTGTATTTTTCCTCCCAGAGTTTTAATGAAAATTATTAAGTAAAGCAATCACCCCAAGATACACACTCAAAGGATAGATTGCTTATCAAAGCAAACTTTAAATACTCTTAAATGTGTGCCCTAGAATTATGGTCACTTGAGGGACTATATTGAGACATTATTTTTCACATCCTACATAAAATATGTGAAACAGGAAAAGTGAGAATCGGTCAAGAGTCTATATCCTTGGCATATTTGGAGTTCTAGCACCCAATCTTAACCTCTCCCCAAATGGAAATTTCTATGGGAAAAGATAAGGCCCTAAAAAGAAAAACATACCAAAAAAATAATCTTCACAAGAGGAAAAGAGTAAGTTCCCAAAACACCTAATCTTAACGTAGTCACACAAAAAGAAAAATCTTAAAAGAAAGATAAGGTCCCAAAACAGTCCCACCTCAAGAGGGCTAACTTCTAGTGTGTATTCTAAGACTTTCTTCAAAGTCACAATGCCAAGACTATGAAGGATTCTTGATCCAACATTAAGAGGTTACAAACTCAATTTCAAAGGTGCACATAAACAAATCAGGAAGGATTTCTGCCATTACATACCTCTTAATCTGTTTTTCCCTCTCTCCTTCAGGTGCCTGCAAGCCTTCGAGAGAAAATCTGATAAAAATCAGAACTAAGGTAAGAAGAACCTGACACTCTACCATCTTGTGAAGCCGAATGCAGTGCAACATACCTACGAGATTGCAGAGAAGTCTCTACAGCTGACACTTATGAAGGTAACAAGACAAATGAGTGTTAGACCATCATCACCTTCATCACAAATAGCAGTGACAAGCTGCCATGACTACCCACTGATTTCATCAGCTTCAGGTCGTGGGTGAAGTATATAACAATCTGCTCACAATTAAGGTCCAACCCATATATATTCGCTGTTTCCTGAGTTTTCCAGAAATGCCAAGACTCAGTCATGATTTCGGCTAGCACTCAAGAGACATAGCTACAGAATGCAATACAACATGCCCAAAGATATTGCACCAAAAGAAAAACAAAGGCAAGAAAAATGGCATTGACATGCTTGTTATTACGAAGAGATTCTGTACATGTGCTATAGTCCTAAAACTACTTCCACCAAAGATGCTGCATATGAGGCTGACTACATACACTATGCAGCACCACTGGAGGAGTGGGGAGGATTGATACTCTAGCACAATGAAATGAAGGAATGAACGATTAACAGATCTCCATCACTGCTCAATCTATTGCTTGGTGAGGTGTGCAATATTCACATATCATACTGGGTTCGACTACGCTTTGTCAGAGGTTTTGAAGTTGAGGGCGAACAAAGATCAACATCAGGAACCACGAATGCACTACTGAAATCTGGCAAAAGTGCTGCTTCTTGCCTCAAATTTCCTTTGGCAGATCCCTCGACTCTGGAGGAACAGAACAAACCAGACATAGTTGGGGCAGAAGATATTTGAGGAACTTGACGATGTGAAGTCACATCTACTTGCTCATCAAATGAGCTCAAATACATTGCCCAGTCAAAAGCTCCAACATCTGATACATCTGCCTGCAGGAAAAACAGACCACTGGTGTCTTTCAGGATATGTCATCTCATGGTCCTTCAAAACCCTTCAACTACCATCGAGATCATTGAGAAGAAGGTCTTCGTTTCCACCATCCCATATTGAGAGCTAACACTTAATGACATGTCTTGCAGAACATCCTTAGTATAAAAATCTTCAATGACATCTTTGACCTCTCAAGGCCTTCATATCCATCATCTCATATTGAGAGCTCACATTTCATGCTTTTGCACATCTCCTGCAGAACATACTGAATATCCTTGATATGAAATCTTCAAGAAATTCTTTGACCACACAAGGCTTTCATTTCCATGAGCCAATATTGAGAGCTCACACTAATGATTTGTGCATCTCCCACAAAAACTTACTGAACATCCTTTCAATGAAATCTTCAATGACATCTTCTTACTGAACATCCTTACCATGAAATCTTCAATAACATCATCTTCAACCTCAGAACATGACACAAAACTGCATGATTGTTGCAGAGAGAGAATCAAGAAGTACCTTAGAAGATCCCATATCAGCTGTATTGAAACCACCAGCCAAGTCTGCAAGGTTGAGTAACTCATCAACTCTCCAACCAGGTACAGCCTCAGTTAGAAACTCTGTGATGCTACTTTTACAACAAGCTTCTGAGACATTCTGGTTTCCTGTGTTGTTACTTGGACCTGTCCCTCCACTCTTTGGTAGAACAATTGCTCCTTGTAGTAGTCTTGCAGCTGGATTGGACTTCTGTGATGGGGTTGCCAAAGGGGATCTTAATTTAGTAGTAGTGGTGGGCTTTTCAGTAGTGCTCAGGGGAGAGTTTCTCGTATGGGTGGTGGTCATCATTCTGGAAGATGGAACAGGTACAGCAGGAGGCATAGCTGCTTCTTCAGGGACTTGTTCTGCTGCAGCAGCTTCTGGTCCTAACTTTGCCTCCAAAGACACTATGATTCCTGGTATCAAAAACCGCTTATGATTGGATGAGAGAGAGTTGGCACAGTGAATCGAAACATCACATTCCCGACACAGCAGGGCTCTGTCCTCCAGACAAAAGAAGAAGCCACACTTTTCCTGCAAACAAACGTAACACTAGATTGCATCTCTAATTCACAATTTTTTGTTTTTGCCAATTTACAATTTCAAAGAAAATGCACAATAAGACTGACTACTCATCATTGATCTCCTCCTCAAGGCATCTTTTGCAATGATCCATGTTTTACTACTCTCTGCTCAAGTCTTCAGGTGGTGGAAGGTTTGCCAAACAAAAACCTGGCAAATGTCGCAGCGGGGGGCATCAGAAGGTGACATGAGATGTATACGCTGATGCTTGTTCGCCAGCTTATTTGCAGCATGCACTCTGGTGTCGCAGTCTGTGCACAGCGCGGCTTCGTCCGCATAGCACAGTACGGCGGCCTTGTTCCTCTCGCATACATCGCACTGAATCTTCATCTTTGTTTTGTGTGCCGCTAACGTACGCTTTCTCCTCCTCACCGTGGCTTCCTTCTAAAGAACTGCTTGAACGTACAAAGCAGCCAAGAAATCTCTTCTTCCAAAAGGAACTTCCTAACAGACGACGAGGCAAGCATGTCCCGAAAAATCTCCGGAAGTCGGAGAAGGGAAAAAGAAACCAAGCAATCTGTTCTGCCGGAAAACGATTGTCGCAAAATACCAAAGCACCAAGCTCCTTCAAGGCGATCTCCTGCCTTATTCAATATTCCGCAGTAGAGAGCCTATGTTCCGGCTCCTAACATCTATAGCGCCGTTCACGGGCTACCTATCAAGAGGAGACTAAGCTTGGCAATTGACAAGCAATCGCAAACTTTCTCTCCGTCTACAACGCTTCGATACCACATATTTCCCAGCAAATAGACATATCGGGAAGAAGAAGAAGAAGAAGAAGAAGAAGAAGCAGTAATATGAGGTCACGATGATACATACATTCAAAAGATTGCTCTAGTCTACAACAAATGGAAGAAGATAGGCAGACAAAAGGTACAAGAATTTCAAGCTTCCAACTTGTGTTTTCCTCTCAGCGAGAGCGAAGCTTGTAATTGGAACTGATTGCAAGTACAAAAGAAGAAGAGGATTTTTAAAAAAATCCGGGATTGGAGGTCATAATATCGATCAAACCTGCGCCAGAGAGAAAGCCCCAAAATAGAAGGTTGTGCTCTGGTGTAGAGATGGTGCCTGGTGCCAAGTCCCTAGTGCTCGCCGATGCCCCCAACTGCATGAAAGGAGCGAGACGACACTTGCATGCACAAGCGCGCGGGCGCAGCTGCGAAGGATGAGGCGGTCCTGTTCACACACCCGGCACCATCGGACAGGACAAAGACAAGCTGGGATGGGATTCCTTTTACACAAGCAGGGGCTTTCTTTTCAGACTTGAGCTTCAGTGATAAAGAGAGTTCAAGTAAGAAATAAAAGAAATTACACCAAATTTCTCTCTTTTTCTTCTCTCTGGGGGACAGAGGGGAAGAGGTTACATAATTTCCCAAAAAAAAATATAACTGTAATATATATATATATATATATATATATATATTTTTTTTTTAAATTATTTTTCTTTTTGTTTTTTCATAAAAAAGAGCAAAAATTTAAAAATAAAGCAACCTTGAACCCTAGATTACACTCTTCAAACCATGCATTGTCTTGAAACTCTGAGGTGAGATCCAAGGATGCCCCTGCAAATTCAGTGGGCAAACAATATAGGGACTTATATGTTTTTAGGGTTTAGGGTTTAAGGATTTTTATATTGTGAGTTGGAGTCTAGAGAGTTTCAAAACTTTTTTTTGATGGGCCAATCAATCAATCAATCAAAGAGGCTCATTGCAAAAAGAAATTCTGAATTTGCAAGGCAACTCCAACTAATTTCTATGGATCACAATACAATTCACACTACACACGTTAATTGGATTTCTAGCACTCAAATCAGCTTGAGTTTCTTTTTTAAGTTGGTGCCCCATTTTCCAAGTTCATTGCATTCTTATTCAGTAAAAGCTTGACCTAATTTTTTTTTCCTTTGTATTTCCAGGTACCTCCATGTGCAGAAAGTTCTATTCATATAGGGTGGGGAGCTGGGATGGCTATCTTTGAGATACTGGATATGGAAAATCGATCCAAAGAATTGAGAGCACTATTGTATCAAATGAATTCAAATCGTGCACCATAACGTGACCAGGGCAATGAAACAATGTTTCATTTTCCAGCAAACAAATGATGATGATGGTAGGAGCAATGCCATCTTGCAGGAACATCTCAAAATGGTCACCCAATATCTCTTCCTGATGGAATCAGAACTGGAACTGCATCACCTTACTGTAGCCTAGCGCATCACAGTGGGCAGCCATAGCCTTGTTCATGGGAGGAGGTCCACACCGCAAAACCTGTGGACACATTTCATGACATTCTAAGACAACTCTTCAACTTGTTTCTTTCCTATTGATCTTATCTCAGAATAACTCTGTTTAAACCAATGCTGTGATGAGGAATAACAATTCATTACTCATTGCAGGAGGCTTATATATATACCATGATGTGAATTTTGAATGCTCAGCAGTGAAGTGTTGTTGGTCAAATGTAATCAGGTGCAGGACAAAAAATCATGACAGATGATAAGCATAGTGTTTTGGTACTTGTTTATGGCAACAAATCATTGATAGGTCAGAGGGGGATCTTCTGTTGTCTCCTGTTATGAATGGTGTATGGATGAGAACAACCTACCATTATGCAAAAATTGAGAACAATAACACTGAGTCTTCTTGCCATCACAGAATGGAAAACAGTTACTCATACACATCAGAGTAGTTAGAGGGCTTGCTGCACATGTTACCTGGATATCATCAGCTGGCGGGGGACAATTAGCCTCTATCATTCCTTTGGAGACAAACCCAACACCACCATCCCATTCCGTTGGAGGCTGCATAAAACCAAGGCCATCTTGTGAAAATCCATTCCCATGTTGTGCAGACTTCATCCAACACATACTACAAAGTCTGAAAGGGTTTAACAAATGAATAGTCCTTTCAAGATAAAGACTTAAACCAAGGTAGCCTAGCAAGCTCATTCTTATTCTTCTTGCACTTCAAACTTTCTGTAATCACTCCAGGCCCCCAACTGACCATCCCAAGATGGACTGGCAAATCAACTACATCCAATTGGTTGGAACCCATGGCAAAGCCATTTTTGCAATAGCAGGAAAAAGTGAGATGACAAAAACACAGTCACAGGGAAAATACATGAAGTATTTGCAACCAGAGCCAGGAGTAGAACACTTTCTCAAAAAAACCAAAGAATTCTAAACATGGTCTTGAATTTGACATTCTGGAGATAGGCAGGTCAAGTCCAGCATTAGTGAGGAAAAAACCCAAATTGTTGCAAAACAATCATTTTATAGGTCATGAAGCAATTCTCTACAAAAGGAATTTACCTGATTAAGGACATAGTACACTTTAAATTGGTCAGGATACTCCCTTGCAAATCTGTCCAGATCCTCCTGTCATACAGATGCCTCAAGAATCAAGCCTATATCATGAATGCCAGTCTAGATAATAATACCAACACTAAGGAATTGTGAAGTATAGGCTCCAGGTTTGATTCCTTCCATGAACAGCACCCACCACTCATAAGGAGTCTCTAGGTTCATCTTAACATCCAATCTAATAATCAAAGTCCTATTAGTGAAAACCTTCTCTCCAGAACATTTCCGGACCAGAAATCTAGCAATGATCTTACAAGTCCCCTGCTGCCAGTTTGCTCTAATTAACTGATCATAGGACAAAGACTCAGATACACCTCATATTTGAGTCGGAAAGAGAAAGGGAGAGTGGTCCACTGCCCAAAATGTGGATTCTAACAGCACAATTAATCAAGACAAAACTAAAGGCAAAAAGTATCAATCAGCACCTTGAGTAGGATGTCATCATAAGTGACATTAGCATAGATCAAATGAATCTTTGTCTTGTCCTCTGGATTCTCCAAAATTGCTCGTGCCACCTGCACCAGAGACATATACTTGCAATTAAGCTTCCAGGATTCTTCAAAAGGACAAGGGCTACTTTTATCAACTCCAAAGTAACTCCCATGAGCTAGTCATTTCTCAATGCATTATTGAATAAAGGGCAAACCGGTAGACCTCATAGGTGGACTTGTGCAAAGCATACCAAGCATCATTCCATGACATGATCAAGGACATTTTTGAAGTGGTGTACAGGAAGGGCAGCATACTTGGTACATGGGAGTAATGCCAGTTCCGCCAGCAAGCATGCCAAAGGCTCTGACCTGATTGGGCTTGTAACTGAAGCGTCCCTACACGTCACACCCCAAGATTCAACAAACAAATTGTGCACACAGACTTTCAAAAGTTTCCAAATCTCAACTTGCAATGCAAACATCCAGTAGACACTTTATGAAAGACCAGATCCGACCTCTGCAGGTTGCCAAGGCCTGTCTGTATCAAGGGCAGTTGATCATGCCTTTCAAAATGGGCATTTCTGTTTATTGATGTCATGTGACATGGCAGACCAATTTATCTGAACAGGCAGAATATCACTCATTGAAAGAACACAGCTAGGCCATACCTTGGGGCCCTTAGCAGAGAGGTAATCGCCCTCCTTCATTCTGCCAAAGTAGGCTGACACTTTGCCTTCCTTGTAGACCTGCCAGAAAATCTATTAGTTTGGTCACAAAACCAGATTCCAGGATTCTTCAAATAAAAGATGAGAGATGATAACGAATCACAACAGAAGCTAACAAAACACCAATCTTCCTTGTCTGGGTTTTACTACTATATTAACCAATCTCAAACATGCCCAGATAATCCTTGACTGAATCTTTGACAGTGGCTTGAGTACATTAGCTGTCCAAGAGTACTTGGCAGGCATATGTCTTCTGCTAGAAACAAAGACAACAGCTTTTGGGTCCTCACTCAGCTTCTAACAAATAATATACACACAAAATGATAAAGGAGGGTGCATACTTATAAAATCAGTTAGTCTGCCTGCTGCTGCTGCTGCCCATGAGAAAAACCCTGACTTCTTACCTTGACAACCAAGTCAAAGAAGCCAACATCTGAGTCAAGTGTAGTGGGTGTATATGGCCTCACTACTTCCGTCCCATCTGTGTCAATTCCCCTGTAGCAAGAGGTACTAAAACTCAACACAACACATAGCATCCTTTTTCATACATGAATGTGAGAGAAAAACAAAAGAAATAAATTTGGAAAAGCAGGACTCACTAACACTCATTGAATGTGCAGACACCCAAGTGATCAAAGTGTTTACCAACAATAGATCTCAAAAGTCTGAGACTTCTGCACCTAACACAAGACTTTCTGAGCTGCAAACTGTGGATATAGACAAGGAACAAATTCTGGTCCTTGATTTGGAAACATACGATAGCCACACAGAAAAGGTCAGGTATGCAAACTGAAATGCCTAAAATAATCCATAACAAGGCTGTGACATCTCTGCAGATGTATGCATCATCTGTACACAGTGCTGAATGAAGACTTTCAGAGCACAGGGATGATCTTGGCTGACCTTGAACTGGCCTGCCAGAAGTGTTCCTGTGGGATGAAACTAGATAGGGAGGCTATAAAGTTGCAATAGCAGTGACAAAGTCAGCTGTTAGCTTCAAATTGGGATGTGTGGACGGACAAGTCAATACAGTGAAATGGCTGTGAAATACTGAAAAAAGGCCAGACAGACTGTAGCAGCTGAGACATCAGGTTTGTCACTACAGTCTGCATTTTTCACTGTACAAGAATCAGCAATCTCTATCTCATAACTGAGATACAGAAGTGCATGAGAAATGGCACAGATCAGGAACTAGCATTGGTGTGTTACATACATGCAGCTGATGTGCTGGCCAATGGGAAGTCCAAGCACTGATTTTGGAGTAGGCAATGCAAAATGCAGCTTCACCACATTGTGACTAACTTGTTCCTTCTTTGCTAGCTTGAACTTCAGCCACCTGTCTGGCCTCAGCACCGCTGCATCCATCCACAAGACAAAATTCAATACCTTCCTGTTTAGGACCAGTCTCTTTCTATCTTTTGACCTAATCTTCACTAAGCTGAGCACAGGGTCACTTGTACTCTGTAGAAGGCCTCCAAAAAAAAATGCTGGACTCATCATCATCAAGACATGACATCATATCACCGAGAATGAAACCCTACTACAGGGTAAGCATTAACAGGCATTAGTGTACATAAAATCTATTCTTCATGACACAGATTACCTCATTCTCAAATCCCCATCAGCATCATTATCATCATCAAATTTACAAAACAAGCATGACAAGGGTAAAGGAAAAACACATTCCAAACTGTCGTCATGGTCAAGGAAGGGATGGGGAGAGTGGCGTGAACGAAAAGAAATGCTTACTTCTGGGCTTCCGGTTAGCGTACCAGATGTACGCCGCTCCTGCCACCACCGCCACCAACGCCAACGACAGTCCCACTTGCGTCGCCCTGTCTTGCTGCTGCAGTTGGCCCATCAGTCCCCCCATCTCTCCCCACGGCCGTCCGCTGCTGCTGCTCTCTCTCTTTCCTCCCAGACACACTCCGCGCTCGCGCGTCTGAGAACCCCTGTTACTGTGCTCTCTCTCTCTCTCTCTCTCTCTCTCTCTCGTTCTCTCTCTCTCGTAGACTCCGCCCTAGAAACCCTAAAAGTGCACTCTGTTAGCGTTCTCTCTCTCTCGTACACAACCCTAAAAACCCTAAAAGTGCATTCTGTTAGCGTTCACTCTCTCTCTCGTACACTCCGCTCTGGAAACCCTAAAAGTGCACTCTGTCTCTCGCACACACAACCCTATAAACCCTAAAAGTGCACTCTGTTAGCGTTCTCTCTCTTGGACACTCCGCTCCAAAAACCCTAATAAACCCTAAAAGTGCACTTCCGTTAGCGCGCGCTCTCTCTTTCTTTCTCTCTCGTACACTCCGCTCCAGAAACCCTAGAAAACCGGCCACATTTCTCTATCCGGGTCAGAGCCGGGTAAACAGAAATTCAAAGATTTTGCTGAGTTCGGGCAGGGTCTGGGTACCCTGTGTGTCATATACCCTTCTTTCCGGGTAAAAAGAAGGGTATATGTTTTCTATATTTATCCAGTCAAATAATTATGAACAAAATGTGTAAATTTTTTATAAAAAAAAATCAAGACAATTTCTTGCCACAACAAGATTTTTTTGTATGTTGGAAATCCCTAATTGGTGTGCATTATGTTTTTTTTTTTTTTTTTTTGGAGCAAAAACATTCATGGTTGTGAATTTTTAAAACAAAAATTTCAATTTAACTCATTAATTTGCGGCATGTTTTAATTATCACCACACTTATTCATTTCATTTATGTACTCTAAGGATGTCAAAAATAAAGAAGGATGTCAAAATTGCTAAGGATGATTGCTTGCCATTGTTTAGCTCCATCTCTTTATGGGTGATCACCACTTAGTCTACATTTCACCATAGAATCAAAACAAAGATTGAAATGGGATTGTGGTGGTCCTAGAAACAATGATGGTGAATAAACAAAATTTAACTACTATTGCAAAGGTTTATTGATTTCACAACTTGCATGCAACCTTTATTATAAATTCGAAGAAGGTAATACTCCATTCAATGAGGTTTTACAAATCTAGAATATATATCACACTATGTATATAAGGGTTTGGTTATCAAGTGATAACTTTAGAATCTCTTACACACATAGGATTGTTAACCCTTTTAAGTTGTGCACAAAATAAAAATACAAATTTATTTTGGGAACTTGGAATGGAAATTTAAACAACTTCATTCACAAAGCATATATAAGAAAGAGTGCAAAAATAAAATGCAAAATGGAGCCAAAATCAAGTCATAGAATTAATCATGGATTCATAGTGACTTCACCATGGCCTTTTTTCATTTTGTGTATGTGTTGCAATTGGTCATTATTTATTAATTTATTAAAAAAAAACAACATGGTGATGGAGTCAAAAACAAAATGGGACCCTTTGTGGTACATGTCTTTACAATGGTGTTACAAACTCCACGTAGGTGAGAGCTTGAACTAGTTTATGGGATAGTTAGTTTCAACAAGCAAGTGCCAAAATAGATTATATATAGGTTACATGGTCATTTTGGCATTTAAATTAGAGTTTTTAAGGTTTGGAACATTGGGTTCTCATATATTTAGACTCTATTATATATATATATATATATATCATTTGTTTATTTATTTTCATCGTCGTAGTTGTTCCACAAGATATGTTGAGATTATCATTTCAAGAATAGAGCTATAATCTTTAATTTGGATTAGATTTTATCTCCACTACATTTTATTTACAAAAGACTCGTTTCTCCTCTTAAGAAAAGACAACCATAACTCACATTAGACAATATGGACCAATTTTCACATTTTCATTGCTCTAATTTGAAACTTAAATAGAATATTCATCTCAAAGGATTCCATAATTTTTATACAATTCATCATAATTCCCATGAAATTTCTAAGAATTCTCTTCCTCCAATTTTTAATTAATTCTCGCAAAATCTTACACAAAGGTAGGGCATTCCATTCATTCCCATGATGTCATTTCTAGTGTAATAATAGACACTACAAAAGACATTTGATGGCACTAAATTATCTTATAATGGTATTATCTTCCATCATATGCCCAAACAAAATTCAGTTATATTGTTTTGAAATTTTGGTGGTCCTCCCCCCCCATCAACAAGGCTTTTTTTTTTGTCTAATTCACATTGTAAACCGAAAATTTCCCAAAATTTCCCAAAAAAAATTGATTCAACAAAAAAATCCATTGACCATATGTCATAATATCATTCTAAATCTTTTAGAAAAGTACTAAACATTTTTCAGAAATGATATTATGACATATTCACAAAATGTTTGATGTGCAAAATTATTTTACCATATGTAATTGCAATGAATTCTTTCATATCACCACACAACTTGGATTTGAAGTGGCTCATGAGTGTTGTTTTGTGGCAACATATGTTGCATGCCAATTATTGAAATTTGGAAACATCGATCATGAGCATGGCGAAGCAATGATCCATCATGTATTACAAAAAAAATTATTAAAGCTTAATCATAGATGTGCTATAGTGAAATGAATGTAAATGTCAAATGGTAGCATTGAAACCCATGAGATGTGATGCAAAATGATTCACACATGGTGATTAATGTTCCAACAATGATGTGAAACCAAACCAACATTGAGGTCTCAAAACTAACACTTGTATAAACGTTTATATGTTATGATGAAAATGGAATCAAATAAATAGTCTTAAACTTTGGACATATATTTGTTGAAGAAAATGTTGAAGAAAAATAATTATGTATATTTTTTTGTACAAGAAAAAGTTTTAAAAAAATCCAAACTATGAATTTGGGCAATTTAAGTTCCAAATAAGACTAAATAAATTACACAAAATTATATTGCCTAGAAGCATAAGAGGTCAATATTATTTTTATTTTGAATATGTTTTCATCATTTTTAGGTTTCATATAGTGATGTCAAGTACTATTTTCATGTGTATGTATGTATGTTGTTTCTTTGTTATTTTGGCCACTTCATTTTTCATGCCATGCCTCATTTTGCATCATATAAAAATTGCACGAACTTATGTCTTGAAATTTTGGATTATGTTCGGACTACCACCACGAGTTCGTTATTTGCTCAAAGGATTGGGCCTTCGGGTCTTCACATTTGTTGATATCTACTCTCCACACCCGAGCTCGTGATGGCCCCGTTTTGCATTTCTCTACCATGCGGTCCACCGCCGAAGACTTGCCCGAGAACACGGCTTCCACGGTTCCATCATCGGAATTCCGAACCCACCCGGTGAGGCCCAAAGTCTTGGCTTGTTCGAGGGTCCACTTCCGAAAGAACACCCCTTGCACTTTTCCACTTATTTTCACATTCACCTATTGTCATGAAACGAGTTGTAAGTCGATGGGACTAAAGTATTCATGCATTGTATTTCACACTTGGGGAAATTATTTGGATGTCAACTATAACCAAAAAAATTGCTTGTGTCATTTATGCACTCAAAAGAAAAACAAAACCCAAAAAAAAAAAAAAAAAAAAAATCAAATTTTTAAAAGAAAAAAACACCAAAAAAATTATTATTCAATTTTTTAAAGCCCATAAAAAAAATATTAGTCCATCATCAATCAAAGTACATTAAATAGAGATAGCTTTTGTTTGCTACAAACTCTTAATGAAAATCAAACATATGTGTGTGCATCTTGAGAATTTGTCTCTAAGGAATTTTACCGATTTGTTATCACAGGCTCGTTCCATGGTATATTTGTCCAAAGAATGAATGGCATGTTGTGAGTCATGAAGAATGGGATCATTGTGCATCTCTTTCAAAGGTTGTTCAATAAGTTTGAAGCTTGATGTGTTGTGTTCATGGAGTACCCCATTTGAACATACTTGAAAAGACATTTTGGTTACACAAATGTTCAAAGACAATTGTAGTTCTTCAACATAACACCATTCCTTTTATCCTCTTGATCATAAGAAGGTGAAAAAGGATTTTTCTCAAAAGGAAGTGAAAAAAGAAAGAGAGACAAAAGAGGAGAATTTTTGTAACATATATGAAGCAATGAAGAACATGGAAGTTGTAGAAGACAATATCAAACTTTCAATTGTTTCAACAAATCCTCGAGTTAGTAAGTTATAACTAACAACCCCATTGGTTGTTCCATTACCATGGTTAATATACTCTATACCAATCAATAGTTACATTGAAATACCATAGTACCTGGAGCACAAGTCTCCCAATTAATTAATTAATTAGTTAATTTTGAAGATTCCATTTGGAAAAAATAGAATTTTTTTTATGAATCTTCATTTTCCTTCACAAAAATATTTTATTTGAAAAAAAGAAATTTCTAAATTTCCAAAAGTAATATAATTTTGTGTTGAAGTTGCCAAGCTAGTGTGGTAATATGGTATATAAATTTTAGCTTCAATCGCCAAGCAAAGTAATAATTTAGCTTTATCCTATTGTCCTCTTTGTGAACACATATGTGAAATTATGTGATACAATTAATCAAAAACAATGAATAGTTTTGTACAATGTTACGAGGAAGTTATTCCAAATTTTATTTGATTTAGACAAAGGGAAGGGAGTCATGATAGATTGATTAAACATGACCATAAAAATAACCTATCAACAAAGCCCAATAGGGCTTTGAATCCTTACCTTGTAAGGAAAGCTACTTAATTATATCTTTTGGTATGTAATTTTAAACATCTCATAAGAATCCCAAAATATCGAATAACCATTGAATTCATTCATGTAAAGAATTTTGAATCATTCCCCACCTTAGCATGTTCATCAATAGAGTTTTTCAAAACATTTACATCCAACTTTATTTTATTTTCAAATTTGTTGGTTGTTGTCAAATTGATTCACATGCTAGATCGATACATTAAACAAAATGTTGCATTAATGAAATACCATTGTAACATATTATTAATGATGTGACAACAATATATTATGTTTTCACAAGTATTACTAAATGAAATTCTACCCAAAGTCTTAGTGCCTAGTGGATCAACTAACTAAAATGAATTGCAAAGTATGAAATAAAGGATGAGATCATGGATCATTACAACTTAAGGAAGGATGAACAACACCTATTGAACCTTTTGAATTTGAGAAAAAAGAAATATTCTCTCTCAAAGAATGTGGTTGATTTGGTTGTTTAATTTCCAAACCAATGAAACAAGGTTTAGTCCCGAAAAAAAATGGTTTGAGTCATCACATTAACAAGACGACATGGGAACAACATGATGTTCATTGTCATGAGTAGCCATAGGTATAATCTTCCATTTCTTTGCTTTGATATTTTATATGAATTTTGCTACTCCATGTGATTGAAAGTTATGGTAGTAAGGACTATATCTAGACCAAAATTTTATGTTTTTAATTGGAACACACAAAAGGATTGGTTGCAATGTCTTCCTAGTATATTCATTTGTCATAATGAATGTATTTGGCATTATCAATTCAAATGTGTGAGAGCTTGTTTCGTCTTTAAATCTAAAGGTACTAAAAAATTCCTTGAAAGCATTGTTCTTCCTTAAGGCTATGTTATGTGTTGAAGTTATTATTTTGGAACTTATCATGACAAGGGCAATCCCACATGTCAATAATGGAACCTATTGATGCCACAAAATTGCAAAATGATTTAGATGTGGTTGATTTTTCTACAAGCAAATACAGGCAAGGTATATCTTACTTACCTCAAAACTCAAGGGCAAGTAAGAAATTACTTTCATAAAATTTAAGTCGAGAGACATTGATCGCATTGATCTTAATGAGACATTTACATTATTTGAACATTTCGATGTTTTCAATTTAGTCCTTTGAGTTACCCCTACCACACTCCAATATTATTTTCCCGAGATAAAGAATGGTTGAATATCATGTGCCAAAGGGTTTGCATGCTACTAAAACTAGCACACAACAAAATATTAAAAACATGCACACCCACAATATTATTTATAACACATATTTCCATTCAATTGTATCCAACATAAATACAAAACATAGAAAACCCGAAAGAAAGAGAGCCTCCCCTTTTTAAAAAAAAGTCTTCTCTTCCCTTTAAATTTTTCCCCCTTTCTCCCTCCTTTAACAACGGTGGCCATCGTATCCAAATCAGCCCCAAATTCTAGTGTTGTGACAACAATCTACCCACCAACACATTAAAATTAAACAAAGCTAAGCAAATGACACAAAGCTGAAAAGATGAAAAATACTTCTAAAACAACGAAGGTAATGACTACATACTATCGTTTGGTAATACATTCTAGTGCACTACCATAATGAAAAATGGCCATTGACAACCTTGTAATAGTGAACAATAAACATCTTAATGCAAATATTATGAATGTGTGTGCTTATAAGACACCATCTCAATGGATTTTGTAATCTCCCTCAATGAGAACATTTATTTTAATGTGATATTCATGAACCTTGGAATACATGTATGCACAATCATGTTTTTTTACAATTATTTTTAAAAATTTACAAATTTGTTTTAAAATTCTGAAGATGCTAAAATTGTGATGCACATCCTTTTGTTACACTTTATTAAACCAACACCATTTCACACCATGATGGTCATAGAAATTTGAAATGACAAATACCAAATACAAAAGTCCAAAAGTTAGGGTATGTCCAAAAATTATGGCTAATTTTCTACCACATTAAAAATTGTGTGACATGTGTATGTTTAATGTTCAAGTTGAATGTCGATTGCGTGTTTCCTCATTCTATTCATGGCTCTTATGTTATGTTGACATGTCAGTTAATCTACATAATTGACATCACCCTTTATTGTGTGAAAGATAAAAGCGTTCTCAAAAGATTTCGAATTACATATTCAAATTGTGCTCAATATATCAACAAAAAACTTTGTGAATGTTAGCATGATTGAAACTCTTATTAGAAATAAAACATGATGTTTTTCTTCTAAGTGCATATTGTCAAGGTTGGCTTCACCAAATGCCAATGGTGTCACTCTTCAGTGGGATGAAACAATGACATAAATGTTTGTTGCTTCTTCTACAAGTGTCCCAAAAAACAAAACAAAAAACAATAATACAATTTTCTTTGAAAAAAGCTGGTTTTGGAATGATGATGATGTAAACCCATTGAATTTTATTACAAGAAAAACACTAAAACAAAGAAGAAGTGGAGACTTAACACTACAAGAAAATATGGTATTTTGTACAATAAGAGACCTTTAGGCTCATGACATGTGTGATGTAAACTCTATAATTTCATCCATTTCAATATAAAATGCATGTGGAATTACCTATTGTAGTTCATCATTTATGTGGCACATATTATATTAATGTCAAACTATGGTAGGTATATATTGTGTGTATCTTTTTCACATTTGAAGGATGAAAGCATGTGTCATTTAAATAAACATCTCAAACAAGAGATTGGTGGGTTGAATTGTTTTAAAGAATTGCCTTATGATGCATTCACACTTAATGTTAAGTTAATGTTAAATAAAAATCTAGGTGGCATCCTAGGTGGCACCCAATGTTAAATGGGTGATGGCTTCATGTGAAGTAAATGTTTAAAGCTTGATTATAAAATCTTCATGATAAATAAGTTTAAGTCCTAAATGACTATAGCATGGTGTTGGGTTGGGGTTACTCAAAACTTGAATCGACCCTAACATCAAGTGTGAATGCACGTTTAGTGAACTATATAGTACTTTAAAATGTTTGTATGTATTTTGCATTGTGGCACAATTTTAATTTGGAGCTTTTATTTTAACACATGATTCTCTTGATTTTACTGAGGGGTGCACAAACCCTAATTCACATGTGGCCCATTTTGCTTGCATGGAGGGGGGGGGGGGGGAGAGCTCCAAATCAAATGGGCCATATGCAGATTAGGTACATACATGCAACATTTGTAATACTCCTTAACCCTTTTAAACCCTATTTTTTTCTATATACTTCCCATCAATTCTTTTGGGCAAATTTTCACCACTTGGCAACATAAATAAATAAATAAATAAATTCCAGAGTGCAACTCATATACCGGATTTTTATGAAAAAAAAAACACCAAAAGTCATCAGATTTTGCCCAAAAATTTCCTGAAATCACCATAATTAGGCAAAAGGTATATAGCCACATTTGGCCAAATTGCTTTTAGCCACAATTGGCTTGGCTAATTCCCTCTTGGGGATGATCACCACCATTGTGGGTACATTCATTTGTGTCATGTCCATTCATTTTGTGCTCCACCATTTTGTGTACACAAGTTATAAAGCTTAATGCCAGTGGCAAGTACGCTGGTGGTGGCAGCAACGGTGGTTGGAATACAACTTAAAAACACTTGGTGTAAATGGCAGACAAAGGAACTTCATGTAGTCACTGGCAGCAATCGATTGATCATGCAATCGTGTTGTGTTGTGTTGTGTCGTGCCTTTTGTTTTGTTGTAAGTTCATTCATTCTCTCTCATTCCAATACAAAGATTTTGAAAGCTTTTTTGAAATCGTGTCTTGAATCGTTATCTTTGTTGTATTAAAAATCAAAAGAACCAACCAACTTTGTTGCAACAAAGCTAACGTTTCAGATCTCCTTTTAGTCTGCAAACAAGTTCAGGCAGGCTTTTCTTTGAATTCTCACATGAATGTGGGTCATGTCTTCCTTCAGTCCCCACCGAGGATATATAGCACGAATAAATAAATAAATAAATAAATAAATAAATATGCATTTCTTTATTTATAAATATTATAAAAATAAATTATACCCAAGTGCCTTGGCAGCTTTGACACTAATCGTATTCTTTGTAGAAACATAGAAATTTTGGTTTTTTTAAATAAATAAATAAATAAATCCTATTTTTATTTTTATTTTTATTTTTTTTGTGTGTCTGAAGGAAACTAGAGAGTTTTTTTGGGGAACATTTAAGAATATTTTTTATTTTTCAATGATGGAATCTTCAAAATTAATTAATTTGTGACAAACACATGTTGAAGCTGCCCGGTGGTGACGGTGTTCCACATGAGCCACATTGTTTATTATTATTATTATTATTATTATTATTAATTTTAGAAATTTAATTTAATTTAATTTTTTATAATTTAAAGTTTCAAAATAACCCCCATTTTTGGTTTATTGGACATTTAGGGGGTTAACCAACACCGCATCGTGGCCTAATAACACAAATATAACCTAAGAATGTGCATAATCAATAATTGACAAGCTTACCGAATGACAAAAAAAATTTACAAGTAGGTCAGAAGTAAAATAATTGAAAAGAGAAAATTGGGAAGTCTTGCATGATGGCATAGAGAATGTCAGCTTTAGTCACTCTAAATTTTTTAATATTTAATTTAACTTATTTATTTATTTATTTATTTATTTATTTAAAACTAAAATTAAATATTTTATTTTATTTTATGTTTAGATACTTATTTTAAAAAAAACAAACTGGGGCTGCTCTACTCATACTGGCTCACCTCATTGGATGCTTAGAAAATATTTTCTCAAGGTTTAGGGTTTAGTGATTTTCTTCCCCCCGCCTCCCACCTTTTTTTTTGAAGGTGGTTGGGGGGGGAGTGGGTGGGTAAGAAGAGTGTTTAGGGGAAGGAGCATTTATGTAAAACATATATTAATGAGGCTTCTTAATTTGATCATATTTAGCCCCAAAAAATGTTATAATCGAACTCAAAGACACTAATTTAGTCTTAGCATGGTATATTTGTAATATTTATAAGTGATTTAAATGGATTTTGAGATTTTTTACCATGGTACCACCATGGGCCGGTTCTAGTTCACTCAAGGCATAACAAAAGAACCTTCAATTATATAATTTGGAACTAATGATAAAGGAAAAATGCATTTTCATTCAACAAAATTCAACAAGAAATTAAATCTACTATGAGATAGGGTTGATAAGTAATTGCAATAAATTTTTTGTCTTCTCTAAAACTATAATTTAAAAAGGTAATTATGAGCATTAATATTCAAACATATAATTTAATGAAATTATACAAGAAAATGGATGCAACAAACAATTGGTTTGAAAACCAAAAACTAATGGCGACAAATAATTAACTAGTTGTATGGAAAGATGAATGTCATGGTAAAATATGTTACAATGTAATGGAACCAAAATAATCTTGTTGCTTAAACTTCATGGAATTCCATTATATGTTTAATCATTAATCCCAAATTACCTTACATTAAAAAAAAACAGAAATTTACGTTACATCTTAAGGTATATAGTGGTGTTGGGTGGGTACCAACGTTTTAAATTGGCCCAATTTTCAAGAAATTTTCAAGAAATTTTTTCTTTTTAAATAATTTTTTTCCAATTTAATTTATGTAAAATGATTAAAATTCATAATTTATTTTGACTAACATCACTTAATGTCTTTAACCTTTTGCTACATGTTCAAACAAAATCATGAAAAATGATGGAACTGTGTAACATGGTTAGGTTATTTTGATTACAAAATAAATTTCATCGAAATGAAACTTTTAATTTTGTGTTAAAGCTTTAAAAAATAGCAAGAAAAAGTCACCATTTTTGTGAAATTCAAAAATTCAAAAAAACGAAAACATTTCAATATGTGTTACTTGCTTCTATCAAGACTCAAGAGTTTGTTGTTAATTATGCTTGTTAGAAACCGTGATTAAACCCAACAAAATCCAAATTAAAGCTAACAAGTGGGGTTGGAACTTCGAACTTGGGACTCTTTCCTAGTGTCAACAAACTTGTTACCTATGTTTTTTTTTTTTGACCTTGGCCTCACATATGTGAAGAACCCCTTTAAGCTTTGCTTGGTGTTCATCTTTCATACATGTTAGGCAAGATCCAACATATGGCACATTGCATAGCTAAGGTTTCTTTATGGGGCTTAGGATATTTGAATTGGAACATGTGTTGAATATTAAATGATTTTTATTTCAAAGAAGCATAATCAACATTCATCAACTCATGATTGGATCATTCAAGTTTATCTAAATTTCAAATGTCTTTTGAATATTTCATTTTGATAATTCCATAACAAACACCATTTTTGTCAATGTTGTTCCCCAAAATTTCCATCCATCCAAAATAAATTCCATCGCAAGGTAAGGTGGGATTTAGTGCATTCCACTACTTGTTCAATCCATCCATCCACAATTGTTCCAACCCAAGGTGAGGTGGGATCTAGTTTATCCCATTTTAACTAATGCCAAATGACTTTCTCTAAGTTGCCAAATCATTTGGTTGGAAGTTTGTCATTAAACTTATCAAAGAATATTTATTTTAACCCCATAGGCACAACCATTTAGTGATTAATGTTGGATGATTTAGATATTCAAATACCATAGGTGCAAATATGACTTTGTTGGAGATATTGAAATACTTATTCCTCCCAAAAATATATATATAAAGAAAGGACCTTGATCAACCATAAACCTAACAACTATGACTAAAGCAACAAGGGCCCAACTCCTTAAATATGTTATTGAAGGGATGATGGATGTTGATATGAGCTCAACACCTTTGAAAATTATTGGAAAAAAGGCTTGTTTATGATCGAAAGGTCCTTTTGGGCTATTAAAGGATCTTAGACTCAAAAAGTGTCTAAACACTTGAAGGAGGGAGGAATCAAAAAATAAAAGACTATGAAAATGGAAGATGGAGGAGTGCATCGTAAAAGATACGATGGGCATTGCATGAAATAATGAGTAAAAATTTCAAAGGTCACATAAACATCATTCATTCCAGTGAAAAGGTTCACATGTTGAACATCCTTTAACATGGCATCTTTGATGAAGGATGATGTGAAAGTTAAAATGCCCAACGAAACCCCCAAAATTTTAATTCCTTTGGATGGGGTGGTAAAATGGGATGGGGTGTTGAAGTCTACTAGTAGGCTAAAGGGTGACCATGCTACACATTTTTGAGGTTGGATAAAAACACTTATCACATGGAATTCGATTTAGAAATGCTCATATGTAGATGATATAATTGAAGGGGGACCTATGATGTGAGTGTCATTTCAATAGATGAAAATCAACAAGAGGGGAAATGATTAGTTATGGAATGTAAGGCCCTAAAATGGGTTAAAATGAGTAGTGGCCCCCCCAAAGGATCACTGTGATGAGTTCCCATGGCAGATGGGATGATTATGACGTCACCTTCATGATTATGGTGTTTATAAAACAAAGGAGATTCAAATGCATAGGTAGCACAAACAAAAGGGATGAATTGTGTGATGTCCCCACCTACTAAATGAAGTTCTTGAAATATGACCCTTCTTAACACTAAATTGAATGTGTTTGCCAAGTCCAACTAAAGAACAACCTAGTCAAGGTGAAGATACAGGGTGCACATGATGCCATGGATTATTACTTCATAACCACCTTTAGTTGTAACTCCAAATCAGTGTGGGGGGAAATGTGTTGTAAAAGTTTCATGGAATTGAAAGCATAAAATGTGACTTATGAATTTATACAATGTTTCCCCCATTGAAATGGGATGAACTCCACTTGAAAAGCTTGGTCATGGTTAAGAGGCGGGTCGCTCCAAGGATATGTGCAATTTGGGGTGGATTGTGACCATGTGCAATATGATAACAAAGTTGGAACAATTAAGGGAATACATTCGTTGAATTTTCAGGGTGAAAACAATTTTGCAGGTGTTCAAAAACCATCCTAGGATGACCACTTGTCGATAAATGCAACATGTGTTGGAATGCCAATTTGAAAAAATTAGAAAAAAATTCGAGGTCTTAGTTTGGCTCATAGTTTTTGAGGAAACACAGGAAATAACCATTTAATTCAAAGTATAATGTAGTGAAAGCTGAGGTGGTGTCAAAGGATGTGGGTGTGGGAGAAAATGGTGCCAAATTGTAAGTTGTCTGAAAGTATTCCCCTACATGCCCAAAGGCCAATTTGCGGATTAGATGTTTGTGAATTTCAAGATCATGTTCGGGAAAAGGGATAAAGCTTAAACTGGTTGACAAAGCTTAGGTTCGCAAAAAAAACTCTTATTGTAAGTTTTCTTAATTGCATGCTAGAAAACACTTAAGTCGAATTCGCATCTCCTATGCCCTATCGCCCCACCATGAAGGGGCGAAGTGAGACACCATTGGGGTAATAAGAGGAATAAATGTCAATTTGTCACATTGTATGGGTCCTACATTAGCTTATCCAATGAAAAACAAAATGCCACTTGTATTTCATGCCATAGAATGGTGAGGATGTGGTTATACAATCGAGGATGACAAAGGCTTAAATGAAAGGACCCAAGGACATCCAATGTTGAAACCCACGTCCAAGCTCATGTAAGTGGGATGGGAGTAAAGGAAAGTATTGAATCGGGATGATCACAAAGGTTTGAATTGGATGAATTAGATGTCTAACATGAACACTGATGATGAGTTAACCCTCGATTTATATATTGGCACTCAAAGGTGGGGCACAAAACTTTAGGTGGAGGTTGAAGGCGTGTTGAAGAAATGGGGGTAGGTTGGGGGGTATGATCATGGCCAACTATAAAGACTAATATAGTGGGAGGGGGAAAATGTTTTAGTTGTGCATGATTGAAGGGGTTTGGGAAAGTGTAAGGTTGGGACCCCACATTCACATGAAAGGCTAAAGGCTGGGAAAGGGAACTAGTAGGTGGTGTATAACTTGTTGGAATCAAAGGGGTGACTAATGGGTGATTTGTGGTTTGCATGAGGGATAAGGTGGAATATAGGTTGGTGGGGGCACATGATGAAATGAATGGGTGATGGAAATCAGTAGGTTTGATGAAACATGAAAAGTTGGGGGACATGGGATGTTTGGTGCCCATGAGAGGTAGGAGGTTTACTAGGAACATGGGCCCCACTTTTTAAAAACTGTCTATTATTACAAGGCAATTGTAAATATACAAAGTTAATCACACAATATTAAACAAAAGGAAAAAGATAAAAAAGTTTCTAAGGAGTCCTTTGCTAGGGCATTATGCCAAGGTTGAACCTGAATTTTGCAATAGGCATGGGTGTCACAATCATTAATTTATTGGATTCAACAAGCTTTAAACACTTTAATACCAAAATATTAGAGTGGGACCTATTTGCGTAGTTACAAATATGTTTCATGTTTTTAAAATTGTTTATGTCAACACAATAATTTTAAACCTATAAAGCCAAGCTCATAAGACTATATAGATCAAATGGAAAAAGATAATGAATTGACACAAATAAGTAAGTCCTATTTCAGAAGATAACTAAAATTTAATTTTGCCATACCCTTTGACATCATCATCCTTATTTTATTGGGTTTAACACAACTTGTACCTTTTTTATAAAAAAATTGTGCAAGAATTAAGGGCCCAAAACTTTCTAATCTATTATTCTTTGGACTATCCGACTAATGCAACACCCAACTTTAATAACATAAGAACACCCTAGATTCAATCAATTTTTTTTAAATCTTAAGAAAATATTATTGGTGAATGACTAGTCATTAAGTATTAACATGGTCATAGTTACAATGCAATTTTTATTTATTTATAATTATTTTTATTTATCCTTCTTCTTTTGCTATTTTTCCATGACTTTGATAAAAGCCAATAAAAACCAAGCTTGTGTTGAAATCTCTTTTTGTAATATAAACTTTCTATTGTGCTTAATTTGTAAGTAATGATTAGATTTTTAGTGATAAAAACATTTCTAAACTTGACAAAAACTTTTTAAAAAGGACCCACCACAAAACAAAACCTAAACAAAAGAAAAACAAATAAATACAAAACCCATCTTCCTTTATCCTCTTCATTTTTGTTATTTTGTTGCTCATTGATGTTGGTGCGATTACTGTTGTTATCCTTCTCTTTTGTTCCAAAAAGTGGATGCCCTCATATGTCCCATCATGCCATGAAAATCTAGAAAGTGAATTTATAACTAATCCCCCAAATGGAAGTGTAATTGGATTATTCCCAAGGTCTTTTTTTTATTGAAATGGAACTAGAACTCTTCTTTTTCTTTTCCTAAAGGCCTCCAACTACAAATTTTTCTCTTTGTCTCTACTTGTCCCTTTATGTTTGTTGTTTTTTTTCTCTTCCTTTTGTGCAACGTTAACTAGTGAATTCAAAGAATAACAAGAATAGTGGCAACAAAGTTGCCATTGCCATTGCCACCCATACTATAGCAAAACCCTCACTCCACTATTTGTGGTTCTTATTCATTTCATTTTATCTAACTTTTATGGAAATGGTGGTTGAAAATCTTCCTTTTTTCTAAACGCTTGTTCGTATTTTCTTTCAATCTTTGAAAGACATCGATCTTTTAATAAATTTATCAAAAGCACTTGATAGAGGGTCTTGCATTTTGCTTGCGATGTATGTTTAACTACCTAGTTGTTGGGCCATGCCTTTAAGCAAAGAAATATGCATTCAATTGAGTTTCCAACACTTTTAACACTAAAAGTAGCTTGGTCCTCATGGTTAAAAATAGGTTGTCTTCAAACACTTGCATAAAGTAATGCTTAATTACTTAGAACTAAGTTCGAAAGCTTGAACCTAACACTTTAATTTTGATGGGGCTTGCTAGAGCTAGGGTGGGGGCAGAGGAGCTTGTGAATCGCTCTTTGGATTTTGGGCTTTTATTGAGGGTGAATGAGAAAAGGTTTAGGGTAGGAATTAGATGTTAAGTGTAGGAATTGGGGTCCAACTTTGGAGTTGGTGGAAAGGACAACTTTCAATAGATAGTAGTTGTATAGATAGGAGCAACGAGAATATATGTAGCAACAATATGAAACCATTCTTGCAACTACTCGTCATGGGAAGGAACAAGATGCATTATGAAAAAATTCTTCATAATCTTTTAACATTTGTTATGTACCCAAAGCTAACATCTAAACATGTAAGGTTTTATTGCAATCGTGGTTTTGAAAATAATTATCTTGATAATGAAATACAATAGCATAGTGGTGTGATTATAATAAAGATGAAAATGTGGACACACAAAGATTTATTGTACAATAATTGTAGGATTTAAATTAACACATGGTTTACATCTTGTTAAGACTTAAGTGATATGTTGAACATGGTATGAGGAAATTAACTTTCATGTTTTTGGTTTTTCAAGAGATCGAATGCAAATGGAAATGTTTATGTGAAGGCAATTCAACATTTATATTCAAGATTTGAAATTCCCATAGGCTATGCAAAGACATTGTTTTTGAACAATGTGGTTTATTCTTGTTATAGGATGAAATTTAATATGCATTTTAAGAATAGAAACATTTGCAAGGTTACAATTGTTCACCACCAAAATGTTTTAATTTGTAAATACTTAAATTTATTGGTGTAGGCAAGATTAATAATTTCAAACCAAAAAAAAGAAAAGAAAAAGATGGCATGTATTATAGTTCCAATTTAAAATATAGCATGCAAATATTTCAACATAAAATGAAATATTGAAATAATAATCGATGCACGTCATCGATATTGCCATTCTAAATGTTATTGCTGTGCATGAATGTACAAGAAAATCTGAACATGTACAAATTTTATCAATGCATCAATTCACATGTAGTCAAAGGATTCACTTGTTCATGGTATCAATGTATCAACAAATCTAATATCCAAGGGAATTCATTTATCTACAAGATGACATTATTCATGAACAAAAGTTTTCTATAAGAAAAACTCTTCAATTTGGTTGCATCCAAATATATAAGAGATGGATTTTCAGATTGTTTTAACTCTTGTGACATTACTAAAATAATTCCACATTTTTCCTCGGTCTCCAAAAACAATGCCATACAAAGAAAATGGCATACACTTGCAAATCCAATGTCTAATGTGATTGAAGAAGGGCTCTCCAAGCAAAATGCCATCAAGATTCAAGAGCCACCTCTAGCTTGCAACACTTTGGATGCTTTGATGCAAATCTCATAAAATGGGATGGATTTAGAAGATGATAACATGGATTGGATGGGACTTAGGTGGTGAAATGGGATGAATTGTCATGGTCTTCCTTGAATATGAGAAGCTTGAAATCTACCATTTATTCCAATGTGTACTAAAGCAAGTGGTTCGACCCTTTTCTCATGAAGAAATGTGATTATGAAATGAAGATTTCTTTCTTTGCAATAAGAAATAGAGTTGCTTGTTTCCTTTGCAAAGTATCATTGAAAAATGAAAATTTCTTGTTTTGTGTACACACACACACATGTGCACACATGGGCTAAGTGCACATCGGAAAGCATGATCATTTCTCTCTTTGTCCAAAAAATATTGTTTGTTTTTTTGGAGGGGAGTGAGGTGGGATTGGGTTCCTTGAGACGTGTCTTTGAAGAAATGAATGTGTCACACACACAAAAGATACGTGATGTTTTCAACAAACCAAACCCCCCAACAAAACACACACACACACATGCACACAAAGGGACATGAAAACTTAAGAAGAGAGTTGGGCAAAATACCCTTCAAACCTGAACACAAAAAGAAGACAAATGTGATGGCTCTAACTAACCCCCTTATTGCAACTTAGTTCAAAGTTCAAACCCACAACAAGAGTGAAAATGTGAACTATTTCAGGAAGTTGAGAAAATTAGTTTTTGATTCCTCATAATGTGGGAGCAAATGAAAAAGAAAAAAACTACATGACTCCATTGCCATGGTTATTTTTTATTATATTATTTTAAAATATTATTATTTTATATTTAAATTTTAATTAAAAAAATTATAAATTATAAAATTCAAGTCATCTAGATTCATGCACTTTCTATGGAATGGGTTGGGATGAACCATCACCCACATTGGTGCCTTACCCTATCGAGTGACGGCTTCTTATTGGATGTACTCAACATGGGCTAATACCCCTTCCTAAGAGGATGGGTATCTATTTATTCCTCCTATTGATTGGTTGAAGGGTGCACCTACAATTTTTTTTTGCTTTTTTGAAGGAGCCACATTGATTGGCCGCCTCACCAATATTTCTGTGAAATTATTGGGTGACTAAGTCCCCTCCCCAATAGAAGAAGCATTGGGCAGTTCTCATTGGCTACCTGAATTTAAAAAAAAAAAAAAATCTCCAAAACCCTTGCTCATGCCATTTTCAACAACCCGAGCTAATACATGTTCTCTAGCATGTGGGGTGGATGGGTATGTACGTACCTATACAACCCATGAAATGTTGTTGAATGAATTTGGACTCCAAAACCTTGATTTAGTCTTAGGATGGGGGACATTTACCATGGTTAGATGCAAACTGAAAAAAAATCCAAAAAAAATCCAAAATTAAAAAAAAAAAATCAATTTTTTGGTTCCCCAAGCTAATAATGGACACGCATGTGTAGATTTTGGGTGCACCCATCCAATTGATTGATGGATTGTTTTGAAGTCTACCCATCTACTTGTTGTACATTTCATTTACCA
Organism: Sphagnum contortum; assembly: GCA_963920785.1. NCBI lineage: Eukaryota > Viridiplantae > Streptophyta > Sphagnopsida > Sphagnales > Sphagnaceae > Sphagnum > Sphagnum contortum. The sequence continues at coordinate 2,420,128 of OY987289.1, forward strand.
TGGTTAGACATAACTGGGAAAAAAAACATCAAGATTTTGATCATGGTACAAGTGTGGGTACTGAAAAGTCTTGTTCACCCAAGAAGGCCTATAGAACATGCCCATGTATCAGATACCCAAAGCAAAGATGTCACTCACACATTGGGTCAAGTTGAATGCCCAAAACCCCTCTTCCCTTCCCAAATGCATAGGTAGTTCTTCCTTCCTAATATAGTTTTGGGGGGGGGGGGGGGGGGGGCGGGGAGAGGGGGGAAAGAGAGAGAAGGGGGAAAGAGAGACAGAGAGAGAGAGAGAGCCAATAAGAAACGAGAACCCCAAAAGAAAAAGGGAGAAAAGAAAAAGAAGGAATTTTTCTTGTACGTACAAATGGACAGTGACGATGAGTGTGCGCTATTGCACGTGTCAAGAGCTCAGGTGTGAAGTTGCATGCACGGCTAAATGGCTTTTGCTCGTGCCCGCTCTGCCTGCCCGGTTCCTGGGGGGGGCGCCACTTTCATGGGCTTTGTAAGTTAAGTAGGTACTAGGGTAGGGTAGGGTAGGGTGGCGGGCAGAATAATCGGTCAACCAATTTTTTTTTTTTTTTTTTTTTTAGTCATTTAAATAAGTTCGAACCATGGTGAACTTGGTATCATGATTCAGGATTGGTGTTGAAAAGATTGGAAAGTGGAAAAAGCAAAATTCAGCATATATCAATGCAGACCTGAATATATATAATCGATCGCATCTACAAGCTGCTCGTGCCCTCGTCTGTCAAGCAAAAAGAAAGAAAGAAAGAAAGGAAGATGAGGTCGATACAATAAACATCTACAAGCTGCTCATACCATTGTCATCTGTCAAGGAAAAAAACAAGAAAGAAAGAAAGAATGATGTGGTTGATACGTTGCTGCTGATATCAGTGACGAGTGCATTGTCATCATCATCTTCTTCATCAGCAACCGAGATCAAAAAAAAGGTAGAGGGAGTGAGTCACTCGCTCACCACTTTGGTTGTTCTCAATCTTTCTCATCGAGTTCTTGCTGGGTTCTTTATTAATATGTTCCTCAAGTTCTCAATGTGTTCCCAATAGCACCTCACTTTCTCCCATATAGTTAGTTAGCTTCAAACATGAGGAGACTACAATTTATTTATATATATATATATATATTGGGAATATCCAAAGTTTTTGGTATTTTAATTTATTTTTGTCATCGGCCAATGAATGATGCACATCACAAAAGAAAAGTTATCGGACTTTGGGGTTCTCCTCCCCTCCCCTCCCCTCCCCTCCCCCCACCCCAACACAACCAATTAAGATGACTCTTTTGAGACAGATGGATGATGGCATTTTGGATACAAAATCGATGGTGATTTTAGGAGTTGTTGATTGTAGGTAGTGTTAGAGCATTACCCACCAGCACATTTGTACAACACGTGTTGGACGAAGCTTAGTAAATATGATTATGACTAAATCCCCCCTTTTAAAAAAAAAAAAACAAGGCTTTGGGTCAGGGTTTGTGCAGAGGATGATGCTCTGGCTGACAAAAGGTCCGCACTGCAAAAATCTAACACTTGCTACTGAGAGGTCAGATCCATTGATTGGTCCAAGTGGTTTGCTATTAGTAGTCTCCTACCTTTTTACAGTCCCAATTTTCACTTATACAAGTGTGGGGGGCTTGGAAGAATTTTTTTTTTAAAGCTAACCATTTTGGATGTGAGAGAGGGCCAAAGACAGAGATATGGGTGTGTAACTTTGTTACTATTATTAGAAGCTCAAATTCTGGGTATGGGTGGAGCTGCTTTGATCATCATGTTGCTCTTCTTCTTTTCCTTCATGCTTGTCAGAGTGGTTTAAGTTACCTACCCACCACCATCACAGGCAAGATTAGATTTTGAGGTTTATTTATTTATATATTTTTTTGAGATTGCTTTCTCTTGATTAAGAAGAAGATTACTCAATCTCTTTTGTTTGCTTTTGGAAGCTTTCTTTGGAGCTTTGTTGGTTGTCTTTCTTTCTTTCTTTTTTTTTTTTTTTGGTTTTGAGTTGGATTTTGCTACTACTAAGTATTGGCAATTTGTGGGGTTTTTGTTTATATGTGTGTGTGTGTGTGTGTGTGTGTGTTTTTGTGTTTTGCACAGGGGCGACGAGGAAGGAAAGAATGTGAAGAGAAATGGAGTCACAAAGTGCTTTGTAGCAACCCCAAAAAGAAAGAAAAAAAACCCACCCACCTACCCAAAAAACAAAAGGAGAACCAAAAGCTGGCACTGATGGATTGCAAGAAGATTGCTTGGGGTGAAGATTGCTTGGAGGTTCTTGTTTTTCAAGAAGGTAGTAGTAGTGTTGAGGTGAGAGATCAGTACCGTAACAGCGGAAGATTTTGAATGGAACAAAGATGGAGTCTTTGAGGGAGCTGGAGAAACCCAATTCAGCAGCAACTTGCTCGTGTCAGACCCCAGTTCTTGACACTGGAAGAAGAAGAAGAAGAAGAAGTAGAAGTAGAAGAAGAAGAAGCAGCAGCAGAAGAAGGGAAGACCGGCTGCCGTCTTAGATCGATTTGTTTTGAGGCTTGAAATTCGCAGTTGCAGCAGCTGGTAGGGAAGCTAGCTTGCTTGCTTGCACGCATCGATCCTTTGTTTTACCCATGCCTGCATGCCTGAGGTGCTTTGCCGCTGCACACCCATGTCTGCCTGCGTGCCTAAGCTGGTGCTTGCATCACGCATGATCGGGTCCAGCATCATGGTGGTATGGGAAGCTTGTCGCAGAGCTGCTGCTGCGACGTGTTGTTGTGGGGGTCGTCGCTGCGGCGGCGGCGGCGGCGGCAGCAACAGCAGCCTCAGAAGAATTAGCATCCGGTCTTCTTCCAGCTTGTTACGTTCCAAAGCGGTGCGCATCTTTGCTTTGTTCATAGGCTTGGGGTTAGCCGTCCTGGTGGGTATACTGCTCCATAGAAGCAATCTCTCCGCCAAACGTGAGGCTTTTGGCCTCAAATGTGACAACAGAAAAGAGGTTAGCTGATCACTCTTCCACCTTCTTCTTCTTCTTCTTCTTCTTCAGCTTGATCTCTCGTCCTCGAATGTGAAATTCTTTGCCTCCTAGATGAATTCTAGTCATAAGAACCCATGCAAAACACATCACTAAGTTGCAAAGACAACCTCGTAAAGCTTCCTGTAAGTGATGATGATGTCCTTTACAAGCTTCACATATTGATTGGCATGCGCCACAGCATAGAGCCCACATAAGTACTTGCCCTAGCTAAGGAACCCTAGAATGATCTTCATATGCTTTCTAGTCCCAGAATTCCTGCCGGTGCACAAATAGGTGTTCTGGATTTGGGTGTTTGTCAATCTTGAGAATTGATGAGCTGTGGTATGGTGTTTGCTGTTGACAAGAATTTGCTGCTGCTGCTGCAACTTGGGATGTGGTGTTTTTTGTGCAGATTCTGAGAGCTGTTGTGGAGAATAATCTGAATGCATCATTTGTGACTGTGGGTCTCATACCTAGTGTGCCATTTCTGAATCAAAGCATCTGGATGAGCTTCACACAAGCGACCACCTTCTGCGGCCTGATGTCACAAGGATTCTGTGGTTAGAACGTGTACTGGAGAGTGAAAGGGCTGCGTTTGAGAAGAGGATGAATGCCTCTATTCTTGGTGTGGAACGCAATCTTACAACTGTAAAACGGAGTCCGGATACAGAATATGCGCCTATTGTGTATGCGAGCGAAGATGGGATCCCATTTCTCATGGTAGATCCCACCAGTGTTCTGAGTGTCAAACCTGCAGTTGAAAATGCACGTGATACAGGCCTTTCTTCCATGGCACCACCTGATTTGTATGGAGGCGTATGGCGGATGGGTTGTTACTTGGCTTACTATGGAGACAGCAGCAATGGCAATCCTGTGTCCTCCTCCTCTTTGTCAACTGTTGAAATGCGGCGCGAAGCTTGTCTTGGTTATTTAGCTGCATCTCTTGCAGTGGAACTGGTTTTCGCTGCTGTGCTCTCCAGGTAACAAAAATGTTAGATGTGTCCTCCCCTCCTCACTCCCTTGGACATGTATTAAACTTTGCAAATAGAAACTTGTACCGGATGCAAAGTGGTTATGCTCTTTACAGCTTCTGTCTCTTCAAATCTCAATTCTCAAAATTCCAATCTGTGAAGTTGGAAGTACTTTGCAAGCATGCTGCTGAGTGGCTTGAGGTTTGGAAACTCGGGTTTTGCAGGTTCATTGATGATGTTGAGATGGATGTTGTGGCGGCATATGTGCCTAGTTTAGACTATGAATTCTTGCCAACTTACAACTGCACTCCAGCAGCCAATTCTTGTGAGCTTGTGATTTATGATCCAGCACAAAGGGCAAGTGACAAGAGCACAGTTGTGGTTGCTTGGAGTTACGGCTTCCAGAATTTTGAGCTTCGGTGCTATTCGACACGGAACCTCTGGCTGTACGCTCTTCGCAGCATAATCGCTTGGCCACTGCTGATGTCTATTCTTGTTCTGCTGTTGTTTGTGCTTGTCTATCTGATACTCAAGAGATTAGAATCCTTTGAGCGAGACAAAGTTTATATGGAGAAGTTCAACACTGACTTGAGGGCAGCTAAGCTGGCTGCTGAAGCTGCCGACAAGGCAAAATCAAGCTTTCTTGCCACTGTATCCCATGAGATCAGGTATATCCCACTTCATCCAGGGATGAAGCTGCTGATGCTCTTGTAGGTTGCAAGTTTAGATTGCTGCAAGCTGCTCTTGATGTATGCACCTGCTGTAGTAGCCCAAGCATGGGTTGTTAGCATGAAATTTCTGCAGTTTGAACTACTGGGCAGCTGCTGAGTTGCGAAGCAGCATTCTTTGTTTTACTTCATTCATTTGGGCATTACATTGGGTCACATTGTCAAGGAAAGTCCTTTCTTTTGACTCATGGTTACAGCATCCTTTTGTCATGTTTTCTGCAGGACC